>JAUELC010215199.1:0-10680 GCA_031471745.1 Cryptochiton stelleri | reverse complement strand
TCTATGGGATGCTCTTTAAATCACATTATAGAATATATGAAATGTCCTTCTAAATGCACTATAGAATATATGGGATGTTCTTCCACTAGAATCTTTGGACATTCTTCCAAACACATTATAGAAAATATTGGATGTTCCTCCAAACACATTATAGAATCTATGGGATGTTCTACAAAACACACTATAGAATCTAATGGAGGTTGTTCAAAACTCACTATAGAATCTATGGATTCTTCAAAACTCACTATATAATCTATGGGATGGTCTGCCAATCACACTATTGAATCTTTGGGGGTGTTCTTCAAAACACAGTATAGAATCTATCGGACGTTCTTCCATACGTACTGTAGAATTTGTGGGATGTTCTTCCATACGCACTGTAGAATCTATGGGATGTTCTTCAGAACTCACTATAAACAATATGAGATCTTCTTCACTATATAATCTATGGGATGTTCTCCAAAGTCACTATTGAATCTATGGGATGCTCTTCAAAACACATTATATAATATATGGGACGCTCTTCCAAACATGTATAGAATATATGTGATGTTCTTTCAATATAGAATCTAGTTTCTTCCAAACGCACTATAAAATCTTTGAGATAATCTTCTAAACACATTTATATAGAATCTGTGGGGTGTTCTTCCACTATATAATCTATTGGATGTTCTGTCAAAACACTATATAATCTATGGGATGTTCTTCAACTATAGAATCTAGGGGATGTTTTTCTAAACGCACTATATAATCGTTGAGGTGATCTTCGAAACACATTTATATAGAATCTGTGCATGAAATGTTCATCCACTATAGAATCTAGGGGATATTCTTCCAAACACATTCTATGTAGAATTTATGGGACGCTCTTCCAAACACACTATGTATAGAATATATGGGATGTTCTTCCAAACCCATTCTATAGAGAATATATGGGACGCTCTTCCAAACACACTATGTATAGAATATATGGGGTGTTCTTTCACTATGGAATGTCATTCTAAATGCACTATAGAATATATGGGATGTTCTTCCACTAGAATCTTTGGATATTCTTCCAAACACATTATAGAATCTATGGGATGTTCTTCCAAACACATTCTGGAATCTATGGAATGTTTTGCAAAACTCACTATAGAATCTATGGGAGGTTCTTCAAAACTCACTATAGAATCTATGGGATGTCCTCCCAAACACACTTTATAATCTATGGGATGATCTGCCATTCACACTATAGAATCTATGGGATGATCTTCCAATCACACTATATAATCTATGGGATGATCTGCCAATCACACTATATAATCTATGGGATGTTCTTTCAAACACATTATATAATCTATGGGATGTTCTTCCAAACACATTATAGAATCTATAGGATGTTCTTCCAAACACACTATATAATCTATGGGATGATCTGCCAATCATACTATATAATCTATGGGATGTTCTTCCAAACACACTATATAATCTATGGGATGTTCTTCCAAACACACAATATAATTTATGGGGTGTTCTTCCAAACACATTATAGAACCTATGATACGTTATTCCAAACACTTTATAGAATCTATGGTATGTTCTTCCAAACACATAATAGAATCTATGAGACGTTCTTCCAAACACTTTATAGAATCTATGGTATGTTCTTCCAAACACACTATTTAATCTATGGGGTGTTCATCCAACTACACTATAGAATCTATGGGGTGTTCTTCCAAACACACTATATAATCTATAGGATGTTCTTCCAAACACACTATATAATCTATGGGATGTTCTTCCAAACACATTATAGAATCTATGGGGTGTTCTTCCAAACACACCATATAATCTACGGGATGTGACTTTGAAGAACATCCCATAGATTATATAGTGAAAGAAGATCTCATATTTTCTATAGTGTTTTGAAGAACATCCCATAGATTCTACAGTACGTATGGAAGAACATCCCAGAGATTCTACAGTACGTATGGAAGAACGTCCGATAGTTTCTATAATGTGTTTTGAAGAGCATCCGATAGATTCTATAATGTGTTTTGAAGAGCATCCCATAGATTCAATAGTGCGATTGGCAGACCATCCCATAGATTATATAATGTGTTTTGTAGAACATCCCATAGATTCTATAATGTGTTTGGAGGAACATCCAATATTTTCTATAATGTGTGGAAAAATATCCAAAGATTGTAGTGGAAGAACATCCCATGTATTCTATAGTGCATTTAGAAGGACATTCCATAGATTCTATAGTGAAAGAACATCCAATAGATTCTATAAATAATAAGTTTGGAAGCGTCCCATACATTCTACATGGAATGTGTTTGGAAGAACATCCCCTAGATTCTATAGTTGATGATCATTTCATGCACAGATTCTATATAAATGTGTTTGGAAGATTATCTCAAAGATTCTATAGTGCGTATGGAAGAACGTCCCATAGATTCTATAATGTGTTTTAAATAGCATCCCATAGATTCAAAAGTGACTTTGAAGAACATCCCATAGATTATATAGTGGAAGAAGATCTCATATTTTCTATAGTGAGTTTTGAAGAACATCCCATAGATTCTACAGTGCGTATGGAAGAACATCCCATAGAATCTACAGTACGTATGGAAGAACGTCTGATAGATTCTATAATGTGTTTTGAAGAACATCCCATAGATTTAATAGTGTGATTGGCAGACCATCCCATAGATTATATAGTGAGTTTTGAACAACCTCCATTAGATTCTATAGTGAGTTTTTCAAAACACCACATAGATTCTATAATGTGTTATAGAAGATGTGAAGAACATCCCATATTTTCTATAATGTGTTTGGAAAAATATCCAAAGATTCTAGTAGAAGAACCTCCCATATATTCTATTGTGCATTTAGAAGGATGTGCCATAGATTCTGTCGTGAAAGAACATCCCATATATTCTATACATAGTGTGTTGGTAAGAGCGTCCCATATATTCTATATAGAATGTGTTTCGAAGAACATCACCTAGATTCTATAGTGGATGAACATCTCATGCACAGATTCTATATAAATGTGTTTAGAAGATTAACTCAAAGATTATATAGTGTGTTTAGAAGAACATCCCCTAAATTCTAGTACGTTTAGAAGAACATTCCCTAGATTCTATAGTGTTTTGACAGAACCTCCAATAGATTATATAGTGAAAGAACATCCCTCAGATTCTATATCAATGTGTTTAGGAGATTATCTCAAAGATTCTATATTGTGTTTAGAAGAACCTTGATTCTATAGTGAAAGAACACCCATATATTCTATACTTAGTGTGTTTGGAAGAGCGTCCCATATATTCTATATAGAATGTGTTCCGAAGAACATCCATTGATTATATAATGTATTTTGAACAACATCTCATAGAATCAAATGTGTGATAGGAAGAACATCCTATAGATTATATAGTGCTTAGGCAGAACATCCAATAGATTATACAGCGGGAGAACATCCCATAGATTCTATATAGAATTTGTTTGGAAGAACATCTCACAGATTCTCTAATGAGTTTGGGAGAACATCTCACAGATTAATATAATGTGTTGAGCAGAAAATCCCATAGATTCTATAAAGAATGTGTTTGGAAGATCATCCCATAGATTCTACAGTGGAAGAAAATCCCATAGATTATATAATGTGGTTCAAAGAACATCCCAAAGGTTCTACAATGTGTTTGACAGAACATCACTTACATTATATGGTGAGTTTTGAAGAACATCCCTCTATAATGTGTTTTTGGAAGAACATCCATAAATTATATAATGTATTTTGAACAACATCCATGCAATAGATTCAATTGTGTTTTTGAAAGAACGTCCCAAAAATTCTACAGTTAGTTTGGAAGAACATGCCACAGATTGTATAGTGTATTATTGAATGTGTTTCCTAAAACAGCACATATATTTCGTAGTGTATTAGAGCTCTAAAAAAAATTCCACGGTTTTCAAAGGGATGGATTGTTTTTATTTTCGTGTTTCATTTCTGTCAAGGTTATCTGTGACCCGTGTGTACTTGGAGTTTTTAAAACACATCAAACACGAGTCACAAAATGCCACGATGTATGGTAGTGGCAAAATTTGTCAGAAAATATGTTTTTCTGGAGAGGGTTTGTTATGCCTCAAGCTTGACCTAATCCTGATATCTTCAAGAGTAACTTCCTACTAATGCTCAAGTGGTTAATCTTTTATCTGAGTAAATCAAGCGGACGTAGATGTCTCTGGTGGAGAAGTTATTTCCGTGTTTTACAAGTCCTTCAAATTTCATCACAATTACCACTTGGTTGTGGTCTTATTGTGTGTTGGTCAGCTGCGTATTGCGATTCTATTGTAATGTTGGGGAGGTCGTGAGTGGACAGCCCGCTAGAGAGCCCCTGGGGTACGGTGTTATGACTAGTTTAAGTTGGTTACGTCACCGGCTCAGGTGTCTCAGATTGACCAGCCCAGGTGTGCACTCTCTTATTACAGTCACTGAGAACTACCATTCAGGTGTTCTCAGGTAAAGGGGGTCGACCTCAGCTCTTCACGCGATTATTGTCATTTAAAAGCCGCCTTGATAATGCTGTTGTGTTGGGCCAGACAGACTGTCGCCAAACTGTTTGACAAACCCTCTGTAGCCTTTGTCGTTGAAATCTGTTTACCGTCTTAAGGCCGACACTTGTACACACGGGCACTACAGACCCTGCATTCCACTACAATACGCTGTCGACCCCATCAATACACATCAAATGGGGAATAAGTTTATGTGGCAGAATAATCGGCAGGTACCATGCAGTAAAATAAGAACTATAGGTGCATATAGAACCAAAGCAATACCACAGTGTTTGACTATAATATACTGGCGCCGTTAGAAATATATATAAAGATTTGGCATGTAGACTAAGTGTCAACCATCATTTTTCTTCAGCACTATACTTTGGTAAAAATGAAATCCCGAATTGAGCAATTAAAATAAATATTGCCGTTAATATTGAATATAAGAATAATGTGGTGTGATATGACATATTGCGTTACATAGTTCGTGAACATAGTAGCGCAGTCCCAGCTTACATCTTTAATCAGTATAAATCTTTTTATTTTTTTATTTTAACAATTTAAGTGAGATTGAAAGATTTCTCTTATTTTGACATGCTTGCTATCGTTTTTTCTTCTCTATTCTGCTGTACTCTGAAAATAGAAAAGAAAGCAAATCCAGATGAAGATTTTATAATATTTCAGTTTCAGTTTCAGTTTCAATTTCAATTCATTGTCTTCCAAAATGCCGATAAAAGCGTACGGTGGAGTACAAACATATACAAGGTTCCGATCCACGGTGAATGTTTACATTTTTTCTTTCTCTACATTTATAAATTATATATGTTGTCCAGGTAAGTACGTGTACATGCACAGGGGTTCATAGAATTCATTTTCCTACGAACCCAAACTCTCCCTATTGAATATGGTTGATTGAATAATGAATCCTTCGTCTTTGAAAAATATAATTTTGAATAGTTTTGTGTCAAAATGAATATTTTATTCAATCTATACGGACAGCTGAGCATCCCGCTGATGTGACGTCTATCAACACCTGATGCAGAGGTTAGGTTATTTGTTTCAGAATCTTCTTTTACTGTCGTCTTAATTCCAAACATTACTCTAAACATGATTGGTTAACTTCATCCATTGAGAATAAAGATTATAACAAATAAATAACAAACAAAAAATTCAATTTGTTTATTGGTACGACTTCAAATAGATATAAACGTTTGGCCTAAACGTTTATCATGACGACAAAGACTAAATAAGACAAACCCCTGAACCGTTAAACAACAATAATAGTACATGTAGAACACTATAAGAAACGTTTGTCAATCCTTCCCATAGGCCTTAACAAATGTCGAAAGTCCGTCGACATGTTATCGAATCATATAATATAATTTAAATCGATTATCAAGTGACTATACATTTATTTTCACTATAAACACTTTCTTAGCAGACGAATTATCCATATTAACGAAATTAAAGTTATTTGATGCTAATTATACTAACGTTGGTATATGATACTCTGGAATACAACGTAAAAAGTCATGTTCTTGCAAAAACGTGGAGAAAGTGAGGAAACGAAATGGCTTAGGTCAGGACTAAATATTATGTATTATATATCTCAGTCATTTTGTTTTTAAACTTTATTACGCGGTTTTGTTTTTTTTCTTCTTTTTTTCTTACAAATATCTTATTGGTAGAATGTTATAAAAAATAAATCGACGGAAGCATATAATTTTTTGGTAATCTTTTACATATGTGTTTATGTTATGTCTATTTTATGTTACTTTGTGACAATTCTTTTATATATATTTAATGTTTTACCTGCTTATATTGGAACTGCAGGTGTGTGGACATATGAGAACTGATCTATAAATCTCTTGTCAAATATTAACATTGGTGGTATCAATACAATACTCAGCCACATGACATCCAATTACACGAACATTTAAGTATGGCATCAAACCCAAGCCAGTTGAATCTTGTTTTGTAGGTTGGTATCGTTGTACAGGTGTGCTGACTGGTCAGGTGTGCTCTGATCAGACTTATCCTGACAGGTACTGAAGACTACCTCGAGGGGTACTCATATCAGGTGTTCTCATTGAGGGGCGTTACATTAACGTCATGGGGTTCTGCTCACACCTGTATGTGACGAGTCCCTGGGGTTCATGGGTGGGGCCGGGGTGGGACTGGTTGTGAGGGGACACTAAATATGCCCTAACCCCTGGAGCGACTTGTAACGGTAATTACCTTAAACCAAATAACACTTTAATTCTAATGGTGACGTTGAAGCCCCAGGGGTCATTTATATCTGTGCAAATAATTATCATATGGTATATATGTTTCTACTGTTATTGTTAAGCAGATAAAAGAGATAATATATTGACAATAACACCATTTCTGACCAGTGCCCCTCCCTGCGACAAAACTTACCCAGCCCCCTTATTCCCTGTTATACAGCTATACGGTTATTCAGCATGCTGCATCCCAAGTCGAGCTCAGCAGGTTGATGATTACAGATACATGCCTTTGAACACTGTCATGTTATTTAAATTCCACGTGATACAACAAAACAAGCACTTAGAATGTGAACAATGCATTTATTGTGAATAGACAACATAGACATTACATCATGCCAATAAACATGGTCACATTGAAAGAAAGGATTCCACTCATGCTGTTATTCGGAGATTTTTCAATTCATATTTTATTAAGCAACACTTTGACATTCTTCTGGACGCCAGATAGTAAAAGGGCGTATATAGGTACAAACAGTTTGTATTTCACATTAACCAGGATTGTCGTTTTGTATAGGTGAATTGACACCCGCAGATAATTGATTAAACCAATAAATTCAAACCAGCATGTATAGCAGTAAATATTATATTAGTTTAACACTTAAACTATATGTGGAAATGTGCTGATTTGTTCTGAGACGGTTGTTGTTGATTTTCGGGGATAGATTGACAACTTTCTTACGGCTGTATCAGTATTTCTTAACAGAAGCGATAGATTTAAACCTTGTGCACACCTTTGCAATTTTGACAAAAGATACCAAATCAGGCCGTGAAGTAAGATCTGCGAAAAACTTTTATTACAGATTTTGTCTCCTGCGAGATTTGATTTCTTGCACCAAACTTGTAGGCGCAACAAGTGCGGTGACACAATCTTGTGTACGTCATAATTCGATAGCCAAAGACAAAGTGACGTTAATATCACATGATCTGTCAGTGTCGGTTACATGCCGAACATCAATATTCGGCGTAATGCCTTTTACTTTTGATTTTGAATTAAAGGTGTGCGGTAAACGTTCTTGCGGCAAAGTCAGGGAGACACAGTCGCAAAGGAGGGCTCCGGGATTTATGCTTTTCGTGTAAATAATATTTATGGGGTTCTTATAGTCCGTATCCCATATGAAATTTTGATCATTATTACAAAGATGAAGTTGGATTTCCGGTTAATTTTGACCAAAACAAACGCAAAAAAAAACTATGTCGTAATTCAATGACTTTTTATTAGGGCCAAATAAGAAGAAGGGTTCCGTTCAGCGCTTGGTATAGATGTGAAGATAATAACAATGCAATCTTAGTTTCATTGAGTTGCCATATTTACAGCGCATGCATCATTAGCCCTATGACTCGGTTAATTTCGAACAAGTTACAATATATTTATGCAATTTATTATTTATTATCGATTAGCAAGTTAACATGTGGTCGCTGCAAATTCTTAGCTTTATTGACATTGGAAAGGCTTCTTGTATTTAAGTTATGGTTGTAACTCACTGAATACTCACATCGCTGCTCTATATGTACGAATATGCTGTGTATCTTATTAGAAACAACTAGATAAGTTATATAACCGTATTATCTACGTCACGTTTTTCAGTCTGAATGTGTTTCCATACATTTGTTTATTGCTGGTAAAGATGAATCTCCGTCAGGACTTCCCGCCAATATAAATTTTATTTTGCCCCCTGCATACAAATGAGTTTATTTTTTGTCAAACTTTAAGTACATGTGTAAATTTGAAAGTTATATTTTGATTGGTGATATTCAAAGCAAACCAAACAAGAAAATCTATACACAGATCAAACCGCTTTATTCGTTATAGCTCATTTTTTTTAGACTTTTCCATCGAAAATGTTACAAGACATCGCGGTTAGAAAGTGAAGTTTTTTTTTTGCGTAACATGGAAATAAAATACCATAAGCCGATAAAATCGTTTTGATGATACGATATAAAGATTGGCCGCGATATATTTCTATATGTATAAAATATTCCCGTTTACCATTCGTCGGATTGTATTAATCGCCTCTCGGCATGGGTAATATTATACAGTGATGTATATATAATGGTGTTTAGTCAATGTTTACGTCTGTTTAACATCACGATGAGAGCTCCCATGGTATAAATGTTGTGGTATTTTACTAATGGGCCACCAGATAAATAGTTCCGTATTTAACGGCTGTATAGCAGAGAGGTCTGCGGGCTATGTGGTTGAAATTACTGCCACCTGTGGAATTTGTGCTCAATTCTCTATTAATATAGTTACAGAAACTCCGAGTGTTGTGGTGTGCGGGCTGAAAATGATACTAACTCGGTGTATTTTAGTTTGTCTGCAGTTACTGGGGTAGTTTGAGTACGGTAGACAGGCTGGCCGTGATTTAAATCAGGGGCTGTGATGGGGAGTTTGGCCTTTACATTCCGACATAACCACATCTCCACCTTTAAAATGACAGTGCTGCCGCCGAGTTCGCCTCGCTCCACTGGAAGAAAGGCAAGGGGGCGTCAATGATTGGGCCTTTGACACGGCTTCTATTGATACCGCCTTTGTTAGCCTGTGTACTATGCTCCTAAGAAAACCATATAATAGTTGGCTGGCGTAGACCCCGGTTGTTTACCCCTGATTTCTTGTGTAAACTGTCGGCGTCAGCTTGTCTGGCGGCCACCTGGGCTGTCGGTTTGGGCTTACCTCTGCCTGCATTCCGACTAGGACAAGTCGAGTGGCCAATGCTACACGACTACTCATTGAATCGAGCTCGAGTAGCGATTTGACTGGATTCCCACACATTAACAATAGACTCAAACCAGTGCTAGTCACAAATCGCTTCTATACAACACAATATTATAGACAATTAAACTTATTTTGGTTAACAGTGATTCCGGAAAATCCCATTCATCGACAGACGGCCTGGCGCCGGTCGATGTAATACATATTCCACAACACATACCTTCTTCTTAAGGGCTTAAAAAGGTTCAGGGCAACAATATGTTAGTTAGGGATTATATTCATAAGTTGTTTCTCAAGTTTTTAAAGTCTGTATATTATAGGAATTCGAAGCGTATGACATACCAATATAAAACTAAATATATCCTGCCCTCTAATATTGAGGGGCGGGTTTCTATTTTTTATTCATAAAACATTATACGAGTATCGCATTCAGTCAAAATTTCACTATTTCAGTGAATTTAAGTGTATTTCCTAATAAAGAATTGAAAAATTTAATTATTTATACATATTACATGTAAGTCCACATTTACTAGATAAATATACTAGTAATGTATCGAAGCGTCGTACGAAGTAACATAGAAGGTAATATCTTTTTATGTGTGTTCTAGTTTTGATTATTCGATATAACTGTTAATAATGGATGTTCAATACGAATGCGATGTTGTTGCGTCAGTTAAAGAAAGGAAGAATAAATTCTGGTTTGTTTGTGTGTCTGTCTATTAAATTGTTTTAAATTATAGATACTTATTGTACTTTGTCCAAAAGACTTCGATTATGACAAACCGGCTCAATACATTTTGATTTCGTTTTTAACAAATGTTACAAATTTAGAAAAGTTTGAACTCTTAAAGTTAAATGTTCTATGAGTGAAAATGCCATTGAAACAGTGTAGCCTACGGCAGTATACACTTATTTATGGCATACAAGTATATCATTGATTTATCGATATTTTTTATTAATCGTCATCCCAGTGCCAGTGTGCCAATCTTTAGAGCGGGTGGTTGGTGGGAGCTTCGTGTTGCCCTGGTGCTCTCAGAGCTAAGGAGGGAGCTTCGTATTGCCCTGGTGCTCTCAGAGCTAAGGAGGGAGCTTCGTATTGCCCTGGTGCTCTCAGAGCTAAGGAGGGAGCTTCGT
>JAUELC010215088.1:0-10682 GCA_031471745.1 Cryptochiton stelleri | reverse complement strand
ATTAGATAACATGTTTATACAAATAACACAAACTCATGACGGGTTGTATTTTACATGTGAACAATTAGATAACATGTTTATACAAATAACACAAACTCATGACGGGTTGTATTTTACATGTGAACAATTAGATAACATGTGTATACAAATAACACAAACTCACGACGGGTTGTATTTTACATGTGAACAATTAGATAACATGTCTATAAGTGTTAAGAGTGTATAACCAGACTAAGATATAGGGAGTAATTAAATAAGAGTTACATTTTTTGCGATCTGCTGATTACAAAAAAACGAGAACACGTAAATACAAATAAGCTTAAATTCTCTCATTTCTGCATGTAGAACTTTAGGGCTTTTGACAGGCGGAATAAAGCATATAACGTACTCAAGAAGCTAAGGAAAATTGCATGTAGTCACGTTACAATTACTTCTGTTAGAGCTTCATAATATGTGAGTAAAATGCGTACGCTCGTCATGTAAAATGTGTCCGCTGGTGAAGTACAAGGGCGGGTCTATTACCGGAATACGTAACCTGGCATGGATAGATTAAGAGGCTATGTAAACCAGTGGTGTTCTGAATTGTTTGCAACACTGCTTTATCTATTGTTTATTTAACTTACCTTTTCGGGGTTGCTGAGCTCATCTTGCTCAAGGGCAAATGCACGTTCGCATTTTGAAATATATTAAAATCCCAAACAGGTATCCCACCTCAATTTAGCTTAAAACAGGTAGATCCCCGGCGTTTTCCGTGTGTCCGTATCTTAATAATCCAGCTTGCTTAAAGCCCTCCGCGTACATGGAAAATGCATACAGTTTTACAGCCGACTACCGGCCTACACAGCTGTTTTGCTTTTATGAATCGCTCGTTCGCTTCAATGAATAAGGGATAGGAAAAGCTTTGCTGTGTATTGCACACCACAGGTATACATGTTACTGTATGTAGGTCTGCGTATCGATATATGGACAAACCAGAATGAGAAATACGTCACAAACTTGACAGAAACTGTGAATATGAGCGAAAGGTGTGATACGGTTGCCGGCAATTTGACAGTTCAAGCCTGCCTAGGTCTTTAACGCCCCGCCGATATTGTAAGCACACTTCACCCAGTAAACTCGGAAGAGACCCTCGTTATTACCGGTATGATTCCCTGAAGTGTATGGTCCAATACAAAAGTCATACAGTTCTTAATTTTATCGCTCTTTCTTTTTAATAGTCCTGGCTGATATGCATTACGATGGCTCAGAGCCAATATGCTTATCTTGAAAGTACCCAACACTACACCTTACGCACTCAGCACCGTTTGGAAATCAGTTTTGCATAGTACACATTTAAAAATCACAACACTGTAAGGATACAAAACGAATCACAAATTAGCATTTTGTCAGGAAATTCAGGCGAAGGAATATGTTGAAATTAATGCGTTACAAACACAATTAAGTTAGGTTGAGTTTCAGGTCACTTGCAGTCGATTACAACACATAATCAGATGTGCCTTGGTTTGTGCCTTTACAGCTAACAAATACCAATTTGATAATCTGCTTAACAGCTGAGCGTTAAAAATAAGAAGCTCGGAGTTAAATCGTATCATCGTATTTCAGACAGTACGGTGAAGGTATTCCTAGAACAGACAGCCTGCGGTTTGCTTCCTGACTAGTCACACTCTTGATCTGGCACGGGAGATCATGATGTTTAAAGCCTGCTCCTCCACCAAAGGAAGACAAATGGCACGATGTGTGGTCAGAAAATAATCACGTACAATTATAGACCTTCAGACATGAGCTTTTTGTTGTTACTCGACTTGCAATGTAAGCTTAAAAAATCCAAATAACAGGACGGTGAATATCATGGAAGACTGGACGGGAAATAGGCCTATGGATGGCTAGGTCATTCAGAAAAATGTCGATAGCAAATCCACGAATAATGGTCACTCCATGACGTCAATATGGTTTATTTCCCGAAACGGAGTGGCTGTCTTCATATGAAGGGTTTCAGATTCCCACTTCAAACCATCATTTAAGCGAGTCCCTCTCTACTGTGCTTCATGTCTTCACGGTGATATTGATGCTTCACTCTCAGGAAGCCGGTGGTAAGCGATTTCACAATAGCCGCATTGGCAGTTCGCGGAGCACATCGAAGGAATTTCCAGTGGAGCGATCGCCCCTGTATATGCACCAGCGATACGGAGAAGATGTGTTCTAAAATTAGACACAGAAATGGAATAACAAGGCGTGGGACCAACTCGACATAACCATGGCTAGAATCCGCAAAATGAACTAGGACTCGTATTGGGCGATTGTCCAAAACTATACTGAACGCTGACTGACGGTTAGCGGTATAGGCGGGTCAAATTCATCGATCACCATCGCCAATATTAGTGACAGTTTATGATTCCTGCGTATTAGTAAAGCTATGAATGAAGTTGATGGCCCGTACACGCGTTTGTCCTATTGAATCTCAAAGTGGATTTACGTATTGTCCAATCACGTGTGAACAGATAATACCTTATGGGGACTATCAATCAGATATTTACACCTGTTATGAGACAAAATATAAACCTTGGTCTCTTCCAAACAGGCATAAAGGACGAGTGTAAAACCAAGGAATGTAACGAACAACGAACGAAAGAGACAATGACGGATATTTTGGCGCTTAAAATAATGTCCTACAATAATTACAGCCCAGTTGCCTGAAGACCATTTCTCCTAATTTAATCTCATTCTCCGAATCTTCATTTGTCTGATTGCCCAGTCGTCCGAACACAATCAATTATATAAACTGTACGTTCTATGATAAGACACCAAATGTCCTGGTCCAAACCCATTTTTTCCTATCACAATGTACGAAAAGATATGTCAGAATTTATATTGACAATCTCCACTATGCAGATAATACCTATGAAATTGCAGAATGCACAAATGAAAGTTTTGTAAAAACCTGATATATAATTCACACATTCTGTTAGATTCACATGATTTTATATCTCCTACACTCGATCTGTAATAATTGATAAATGATCTGTTTGAATATAAATATGAGATCAACTATAAATCGATTATCATTAATATCAATTAAAATGAACCTTTTCACATATTTCGATAGTCTTCACACGTAAATGAAATATTGTTCACATTGGAGCTGTTGCGGTTTACAAAAGTTAGATACATCGGACTTTCTGGATACTGAAATCTTAATCTCCAGGCCGTTGTATAAATATATCCTCTGCACACCGGTGTCGGACACTTTAGAAAGTGAATTGACTGTTTTAAAAGTGTCTCAAGTTCCAAAAGGTACATAAACATGTGACTTTTTGCCGCCAACAGATAATGTGCTTCTTCTACATTTTAGCTTCTTTTTGTGTCAGAATAATACAGGAAGCAAGTCCCAAAGAGAGCTTGTTCAAAAACTGTTGCTGTTGGATAATCAGTTATCAGATTCTTTGGAATTCGTCTTTGTCGAGTTTTGACTTGCATCTCAGTTAGAGCATATTTAGTGCATTAAGTATTATCTGTAAAGTTGTCCGTTAAATCCGGTTGTACTACAAGATAAAGGCTCAGACAGGCGTAATCTAAAATGCAGTTAATTTGACGTAGTTGTTAAGACCAAAACAAGCGTGAGTCATCAATTCGTCTGATTGAGTCACGACCCTAGATAGCGTCAAAAAGTTCAATTTCAACGAATTTCTATTCTTATATTATTTTACTCGTGGTACGAAATACGTACTTAGAATATAATGATAGCGTAGACATAATAATGAAGACGTGATATTTTCACCTTTGTTCCAAACACAAACTGATACAAAAAGTATGAAACTGTCTCAGTTTCCAATCCATACTTGTATATCTTTTACTTTTACGTATTCGCCCAGCCTGTTTATTCTAGTGTTGGCAGATCTGTAAAATAAAAAAGAGTTTAATATGTTGGGCAGGTGTGTACTATACTGGTATATATCTCGCTAATGTATCCAGAAAGAACTTGTGGCGCTATATTTACTTGAGGTGTACACTAATCTAGGCCTGTCTATCACACCCGGTAAAGAGTTTCAATACAGAGATTAGACATGAAGAGAAACTTAAACAAAAATACCACACGGCTTTCCTATGTAATTTATAGCTGTGCTAACTACTAGATTGATAATATGCGAAGATTCGTCTGTCGATGTTTGCGTATTTGGGTAAGCGAGATAAGTACATAGGCATTCTGTAACACTATTCTCTCTTTGATTTTGGTACCTTTAGTTAATAATGAAGACGGGAATTAAACACATTAACACCCCGTAATAATATCACTACTGATGGCAATATTATCAACCTATTTATAATTAGTACAACAGTTAAAATATGCTTAAAGAGCTTTGCTTAGAACAGAGTATATTTGTCTTAAGTAAATCATATCATACAAAAAATAAACCAGAAAATGTTGTGTTTTTTTTTTATAAATTCCTGATATGCCTTTTGTAAAAAAAAATTGTATGTATATATAGACGTAGAAAATATTGTCTGTCAAATAATAGCTGAAATCCTATCAGAGTTATCGTTCTTCATCCTCTGACGTAACAGATGCTCCAGCAAACATGGCGGGTATATCAAAGCAGAGCTAATTGCTTCCGATGGAAATAAGTTAATTCATTGATAAGTATTATTGTTTGTTATATACATAGTAAATCAATCAAAATACACAAGAATACAGAGAAGGATAAAAGTCAATGTACTCGTCTCAATCGCAAATCTCTAGAAATTATGTACAAAAGTTTTATTAGACCTATAGAATATGCCGACGTAGTCTGGGACAATCTTACAGAGTACCAAATAAATTAATGCTTTGGAACTAATTCAAAAAGATTGTCTCAGAACAATTACCGGTCTAACAAAGAGTACGGCCTGTTCACTTCTTTACAAAGAATCTGGATTCCACACACTCAGACAGCCTCGCAAGATTAATCGTTTGAGAGCGTTTCATCAAATTGTTACAGATAACGACTTTAACTCGAAGCTATATAGCAAACTTCCCGAACTAGTTTCATCTAGGAATCCTTATCCACAGAGGACGAAAAATAAATATACTACTTTCTTCTGTAAAGTTCTTCACTTAAAAAAATATTTCAAATCGTTTAGAATTTAGGTCAAAATTACTCCATATATTTAGTCAACAAACCTCCATCGTGGTATACTACATCGTCTATCGTCTATCGTATATCATTCTCTGTCGTATGAGAAACGGTTGTATTTCGCTTAATGACGATCTATTTAATAATTACATTTCTGATTCACCTAGATGCATTTATAGATATGCATCGGATACAGCTGATCACTATTTACTTCACTGTACAAAATTTAATCTTTAGCGCCCAAAAAAATTTGAATATGTACGGCTCAGTGGGTACACTGATATCATAAGTACAACTGTTCTATTTTATGGATCTGTTGAGATTACTAAAGCACAAAATGTTGAAATTGTCTTATCGGTTTGTAACTTTATTCTGAGCACAAATCGATTTTCATAAGCATGACCATCTAGTTAACTCAGATAGTCCGCGCCCGACCAGGTCCAAACAGTCAGAATGCAGTGTTGACCAATCGTCTGGCGAAATGATTAATAATAACCAGAGCAAATTGTTTTGGGCCAATATTCAAATTGTTTTGGTTGTTTTATGGTCAACACTTCAGGTTCATCCCTGTACTGTTTTTCAGCTATCGATTATTTCTTGTCCTATGAGCAGCATTTTTTTATTTTTATTAAATGTGTAACAGTGTATGTACACAGTATAAGCCTTTGGCTTAAAGTGTACCAATAATAAAAAAAAAATAAAGATGTAAAGAAAAAAAAAAATACTGTTGGTCAATAAAATATAAAAAAAGCATAAAGATTACGGTGATAATTGGGGATTAACGGAGTACCCTATGGTGGGCATTGTTGCCCCAAGACTGGTTTGAAAATATATGTATGTATATCGAAGATTGGTATATGTTAATCCATACTTCTGGATAATAACCAATTGGAATAAAGCAAATTAGAAGAGTGTTTATGGCATACATTAAATAAATTAGCCCACTTACAATTTCACACTTAAATACCCCGAACACAAATATTGATATGTCCATGGTCAGTGGTACAGGTCTGAAACATTTGGGATGTGACAATAAGTATACTAAATAAATATATCCAAAAGTAGCCATGTTACGCGGATGGGGGGGGGAGGCATTTTTCTCCATATACATGTCCATGTCCACGTTAACATTTCATCTAGAAATGCGCGCAAACTGGCATGACCACATGTCACGTATTCGGAAATAATTATTATCCCCCCCTATAGTAATGTATCTCATAACGCCTGATCCCATCTTAATAAGGCAGTGAAGTTTTATTGGAATTTCTCCAGAGGTAGGCTTTATTAGTATGCTCGCCTTATATGGCAACTGTTCCGCACAGTGACTGGATTAATTACTATTTGCATACGTGCAGCAATTCTGTTTACCCGACTCAACGATGAAATGAATTCTAATCTATCCTTGAGAGGTTTACGTAATACTATCAAAGCCTTAATGTAATGATTTATTTAATACAATATGGACTCTCTAAAGCTTCAATGGTTTTACTAAGTACTCATCTCCATTCCTTTTCTTCCCTTTATAAAATATATAAGTATTACTTTTAACAATATTGAAACGATATTCTCCATATCCATATATATAAAGCTGGTGGTTGTTGGAGCTTTCTTTGCCCGTGTGCTGTCCGGGGAAGTGGATTTGTTGTTCTGTCATACACTGTCCATTTGCACACTTTGTCTGATTGCACCATGCATTACGTCCTGCACTTGTCTTGTTTCTTGTCATTGCTTGTCGGCAGTGACGTCGAAAGTACTTTCATTCAGCCAATTGGCTGTCCACGTCATATGAGTGAAATAACCTTAACAGCGGCGTAAAACTCCAATAAATAAACAAACAGTCCGTCTAAACACATATATTATAGCACCTTATCAACCAGCCTTATCCGATCAAAATAACACAACGGAAATATATATATTCGAATTTCTTTTGAGATGTATGCATAACGCCTGATTAATGCAGAAAATTCAGATTGGTGGTAGAACTAATGAGTATTTGCATACGTACAGCAATTATGCTTACCCGACTCAACAATGAAACGAATTCAAATTTATCCTATAGAGAGATTCACGTACATGTAATACTACCAAATCAGAAATGGACTAGTTTCTTTAATCTATTAGGGACATTCACCAGCCAATATAGTTATCCATAAATTCACACAAGTACAGGCTGTGAATGTATTATTATTTCCCCTATCATAAAATAAAGAAATAACACTAATAACAATGTGCAATTTATCAAAATATCTGGAGGACAGGAGACCCACAATGAAGCGTGGATTATAAAGACCTGTGTACTACATCGATCGAAAGAGGTTCGTGTTGTTGTTTGTTGCTGTTGTTGAGGGGGGTTTTGTGGTCTTTATTTTCTTTTTTTTCATTTGAAATGCTGGGAGAGGGTCGTCCCTTTATGTGTCGAGTCCTGCGTGCATTTGTGTCAGCCATAACATTGGCTCCTTAATTCTATGAGTGAAATGTCCTCAGACATCCACATTCTATAATCTAATACATAGACCTATACGATATTATTGGACCGTACCATTTCTTATTAGTTATGTCAATCCTTTACCATCACTTTAATCGATGTACGAAAACGTTTACAAAAGAATAGGCCTAAAGCTTTCCAGTTCGTTTGTTCGGGCGGTTTTATTTCCTTGTGTTTATATTTTGACATTACGCGATTTTCTGCGGTTAAAGGTTACACTTCCAACTTAGTTACCGCGAATAATGTGCGTCAATAGCAATCTAAATTTTCTTCTCGTTGAATGAGTGCTGGGAACGGTCTATCACAATGAATGACTGAAACACAAAATCTTTAAATAACCATTGATCCGTTTTACCCTTAGCTTTACGTCTGTGTGCCGTTGCTATGGCGACCGTCAGGTTATAGGCCCATCTGCTCGTGAACGGGATTACTGAAAGCCAATCAGCGACTGGGGAAAACAGAACTGTCGTAAATCGTGATGTGCTTCATTACAATGCATGATGTAATAGTAATAATTTCCGAGGAGCATTTTAATTCCGTGTAGTATTAAGTCCATTAATTATTTGTCAACATTGCGGATAAAATTTAGCTGCCAACTTTATTTGTTTTTTTATTATTTATTTTGTTTGTTTGTTTGATTGGGGTTTTACGCCGTACTTACGGTTATTTCCCTTATATGACGGCGTGCCAGCCCAATGGGTGAAGGAAACCACCCCCGACGCCACTGGCAACAAACAATGACAAGATAGAAGACAAAAGTGATGTTTCACTGCCATTGAATAACACTTCAAGTTTGTTTTTACCCTTTCTTATAACAGTTCGAATTGTTTTGCGTCAAAGGCCGTCCTTTCTATATTGTGACGTTGTATAAAAACGTTTGTCAATCACACAACACAGAGGTGACGTCATTTCACGTCACGTTTCCAATAACATCATATTATTCCGAACTCCTATGGTTGGAAATTGTCATAGAAATTGTGAATTACGAATTTATCGTTGATATAAATAATAAAAAGAATATTGGACGGTGGAATTTGAATACCATTATATTGCTCTCATGAATGGTGGAAGCAATAATCACTTGCCCCACTCACTGGAAATAAATGGAACAATATTTATGGTATTCAAACGTCAATGTGCAATATCCTCTATTTATTGATTTATTCATTCGTTTACTTGATGTGAATTGTTAAAAACACTTCAGTGCTATGATGCCCTTGTCATGTAGTACTTGGAGACAGGGCAAGCTCTCATTATAAACCAACCGTATCAAGCTTACAGCGAAATTGTGGAATATTAATCATACAAGATACCTTATTTTTGCAATTATTGGTGCCCCCCCCCTTAAATATGGGAGTTAAGAAATATCCATAGGAGAGTAATCAACTGTCACTATATTTTAGTCAGACTTCTTTAAGGGTGTTATACAGTCATACTCTTTAACCAGCTTATATGTAATATACTTATTAATGTCGGTGGTTTTGGGGGTTCAGGTGCTATCCATTACGACCCAGATTTCAACTATAAACCAGGAAAACACATCAATCTATTACAGTTTATTACTCGATAGGTTTATTGCTTAGCAGGTGATCATTACTTTAACACTTTAACCTATCAAGTACTACCCGGTGTTTAGTTAAAGGTTGCATATGGTAAGCGAAGAAATATGTTTATAATATTGCCAAGATATGGAAGCCGCTTACCACCGTCGTACAAACGATGTTTTTCTGATGACTCTAGTGTTACATAAAAATGCTTCAAAAACGATATCTGTGATACAGTTACCTACTACAAGTAACATGGCAATAATTTATTATAACGGTTTTAATGTTACTTTTGCCGTCACAACATGTGCTTCTCATTATTTATTTTCTAATGTGCAGGTATATAGAATCCGTAACTGAGCATAACGATTTATAACTGACAGTCATAGTCATAAGTAAACGGGTATGTTATAAATAAAACTTTGATAGGAGACTATTGAAGACTCCTTCGTCGCAAAAACGATTTTTGCTTATACTTTGGTGTCAGTTTTAATGATATGTTCTACAATGATATAGCGGGTGGTTGGGTAGCTAACGGGAGGTGCATATTGCCCTGGTGCTCTTATAGATGTGTTATCCGCGGTGTGATTGACTTTTATCTGTAACAAGACTACCACTCGAACTAGTTTTTAAAATTAAAAGTGGGTTTTCTTCTTTATCTTTTTCTCCATTTGCAAATTGGTTTTCAGTTGACGTGTTGGTATTGACATGGAGTATTTGAGTCAGGGTATATGGTCAGTGTATATATATTAGCGTAAATCGGTCAACTTTGGCCCATGGAGACAGTTGACTGCTCTTTCGTCCTGAAGTGGTCCTCAGGTTACCGCTATCAGTTGTGCAAGCAGCATGTAGAAGCTGATGGGCGGAGTTTGCCGATCGTTCGTTCGTATTAACTTTATCATGGCTGTCTCTCATTTATCGACGGGAATGTTTAAATGTGAAATAGCTGCGGTACTGCACACATTTGGAGTCTCTTCACTTAAAGAAGAGCAACGTGTGATGCCTTCGTGTCTCTTGAACAAGAAAGATTATCTCGCTGTTATCTCGATTTTTATTGGACAAATTAGACGGTGAACTTTCGTGAACCCCCACCCTTCCTGACCTAATTGAACGCCGTTTGCTATGCATTGTCGTCACATCTAAAACGCGACAGTCAAATATACGGGGAGTTATTTTAGATCTGATTTTAATTCGATTGTGTCGTGTGGTGAGACATCTAACAACATTATATGCTCTACTAAGACCAAAACTTTATAGATTTCAACTTCGTTTGTCTTTGATGCAACGTTTGAATTCAGATATCGTTACTTCGTATCTGCAGCCACTGAAATTATGTGTCGAAGCAAAACTGGTAGTTGTAATCCTATCAGCTTTTACCTTGTGTTTCACTCAGAGATATGATATACGATCTAGATAACCTCTGACAGCAATATGGAATTCTTCAATCATAACCCTGGTAATACAACGATGTATTACCAATGGTTCAAGTGTCCATTAAGGTTACTGACATGAATTTCAAAATATACAAGGGGGGGGGGGGGGGGG
>JAUELC010214977.1:0-10684 GCA_031471745.1 Cryptochiton stelleri | reverse complement strand
GTAGGTGAAACTGATAAAACCTCCAATATGGCAACATATGTGAAACTGATAAAACCTCCAACATGTTCACATAGATAAACTGATAAAACCTCAACCATGACTACAAAAGTGAAACTGTTAAATCATCGACTATGTATGGAAGTCGGAAGCGGCCATGTGATATTTTGACTGTTACATGCCTAGATCCAGAGAGCGAAACAACGAGAACGCGAAAGTGTAAAGCGAAAACGCGAGTTTGCGAGGTAGAAACAACGAAAGTGCAAAACGAAAACGCGAAAGTGCAAAGCGAAAGTGTAAAGCGAAAACGCGAATGTACTTTCGGGTTTTCTCGCCGCGCACTTTCGTGTTCTCGCTTTGCAATTTCGCGTTCTCGCTGTTTCTACCTTTTCTAGAAGTTCGAAAACGCGAGAACGCGAAATCAATCTCGTCCTTTCTACCTTTTCTGGTAGGTCGAAAACTCGAAAACGCGAAATAATTCTCGCTCTTTCGACTTTTTTTGGAAGGGCGAAAACTCGAGAACGCGAAATAAATTTCGTTCTTTCGCCTTCCGGTTTGCGATCAGAACCTGGCGAAAGCAAGGGGGATAATTAGGTAACTTGCTTGGATCGATTCACGTTTAGCTTGTTCTTTCTACACAGCACACTGAAATTAAATTTAGGAAGGCGGTGATTGTGACAACATATAGCCTAATAACAAAATTCAGACTGGCCGCGCCGTGTCTCAGTCTGTTTTGCATTGGAAAAATGTAGACCTACAGCACAGGTTCGAAGCCGTGGGATACATAAGGGAAGTTTACACGTGGCTACGGAGATCACACTGCATTTTTACTTTCCGTTTTCTACCAAACACCGGCAATATAAAGCCATCATATAAGTGAGATGCCCTTTAGTTAGACACCAACCGAACAAACAAACAAAGCAACACATTTTTAAAAAATTGATTTAGAAAAAGTAGAATAGAAAAAGCAGAAAACAATTAAAACCGTCTCATTATGTTAACTACGACCTGACCATTAACTGTGACTTATAACAGATAATCCTTTTTCAGAATATACACTCACATAATAAAGAACAAAAACAAATCTGCAGAAAGACATTTCGCTTTGTTACACAAACCATCAGCAGCAGTAAATTAACCAGAGACAAGCTTTCATGTCGATATCCGTGTACTTATATATTCAAACACTTCGAATGTTTATATAGAACATGAAATGATTTATCGGTTTTAATTAGTCGACATCCCTGTGCCAGTGTGATTTACCTTTGAAAATACTTATACATACAATGAGAACATGGTAATCAAACAACACAGAAACAACACATTAATGACAGATACATGTCTATTACATTCTAAACCTGTATTACAGAAGTGTGTTGCGTAAACGTGAGTCGATTCCAGAAAGTTGCCTAATTACCCCCTTTGCTTTCAACAGTTTGTGACGGCAAACCGAAAGGCGAAAGAGCGAAATTTATTTCGCGTTCTGGAGTTCCGCCCTTCCAAAATAGGTCGAAAGAGCGAGAATTATTTCGTGTTTTCGAGTTTTCGACCTACCCGAAAAGGTAGAAAGGACGAGATTAATTTCGCGTTCTCGCGTTTTCCACCTTGAAGATAAGGTAGAAACAGCGAGAACGCGAAAGTGCAAAGCGAGAACACGAAAGTGCGCGGCGTGAAAACGCGCAAGTACTTTTAAAAGTAGTTTTCGCTTTGCACTTTCGCGTTTTCGCATTGCACTTTCGTTGTTTCTACCTCGCAATCTCGCGTTTTCGCTTTGCATTTTCGCGTTCTCGTTGTTTTGCTCTCTGGATCTAGGCATGTAACAGTAAAAATCTCACATGGACGCATCCGGCTTCCATACATTCGCCAGTCGTCTGATTCTGATTGAAATCTTTTCAAAGTACTAATCGATAATTGAGTGTGAAGAACTCGTTCATAAATCTTTGACATAGTAGTTAAAATACTAATAGGTCTGTAATTATTGAAATCTAAAGGATCATTCTTTTTAAAAACTGGTGTTACCTGAGCCAGTTTGAGTGGGTTTGGGAAGGAGGAATTTACAATTGAATAATTTATTAAATTTGAAATAACTGGAGCTAAGGCATCCCAACTTGACTTAATTAACTTTGTAGAAATGCCTTCAATGCCAGTAGATTTCTTGGAATTGACTTTTCTAATAATTTCAGAAATATGTTTTTCTGACACCATACAGGATTCAAATTTCTGTTCAGGAAAAGTGGGTTCATATTTAATTTGATTAATGCTAGGATGTGTTGCTGGATCAGTATTATTACTGTCTCCAATATCCTCGGCAACACTAATAAAATGAGAATTCAACATTTCCGACACTTCTTGTGGACTCGATTTTATTTCATTATTTACAAATCACATTATATTGTTGTCATTTGTACATTTTTTGATAAAAAAGGCTTAAATTGTTGGTCAGAATTGTTTTGACTGGGAGCCACCAGAACATCTCGCATTGAAGTAAGCAGGCAGAGAGGATCTTTTTTAATTTATTAACATAGTTTCTTGCTTTTCTATAATATTCCCAGTTTTCACTTGTATTGAGTCGACGATATCTATTACAAAGCATGCGTTTTTTTATATATCCCCTTTCGTAACGGACTATTCATGAAAGGTAAATCGTTTCTTCTTTTATATTAACATGTTTTTCTTTCAGCCCCCGACTATCTATATCATATGTCACAATGGATATTTTGACATGTATCATGCACTGCAAATAAGTTTTGACCTTGGTTTGTACATATTTGAGCACGTCATGGCTAATTTGTCATTCGACGCACCTGACATTTAAAGATATCAGATTTTAAGAGCGTGATCGTATGAGCTTTCAACCTATTTTAAATTATTAGATTGGGTTTTATTCCGCGTGATTCATTTCAACTCCTTTTCAAAAGACACAAATATGAAGAATGAAAAACGCTCTGGGGTAGCCCATGTAGTCACGCAGAAAAAGCTCTGTTATCTTAAGTTTTCTTTATCAACAAACCAGAAGTAGTTTCCTGGAGATTGGATTGCCACGTGGACAATATGAAATCACATCCACAAGTAACCCACTGATAAGAGAAATACACAGAAACACGTACGTTCAATAATCAGCATTGGTTTCACAGCAACGCTCACACACCTACAGTTATATCAGTAGAATATCAGATTGTATATACAGTTGACGGCATCAGTTATCACAAAACTATGTGTCTGTGACCTTTCCAGAGGCATGGAGATGTAGAAACACGACTATTGCACACGAGGAAAATCCACTTAACCTCCAATGAAAGTAACATTTGATTGGGTGGCGAGGGGTTCCTGTTCGACTTAAGTGACAACAGGAACTCATTTGATTGTGGTGTCTTTCAATATAATGTTCACACCATGTTAGCAGCAGACTATTCGCAAATTGTGAAAAGACACAAGAAAAGAATAAGTAGAGCTATCAATCCTCGAATCTCTCCCCGTGGTAAAGCTTGACCACATGGGTCAGTCCCATTCACCAGAAAAGGGGCCGAAGGCTGGCCGAATCATTGCTCACCAAAAGTTTTGGCCTATACTTTAAACCGTCAGTCACTACAATGTTAAGCGTACTGTGGTAATTCCGTCACTTTTATTTGATAGTGCCGTGTGGAACTGGGTTTTTTAACCAATTGGGCTGGCACGTCATCATATAAATAAAATGACATAGTACGGCGTCAAATTCCAGGCAAATAAACAAACAATGACATGATTGACGTAAGATATGCATGGCGACGGTCAAATGTCACACACAGTTTAGTTTATCTGACAGACCATCTATATCTCAAAACATAAGTAGCCATATTGAAACTCAAAGCGCAGATTGCAGCATCATTCTCAACGTTACGCAAGCTGTTCTCACCTCTAAGGTATCTTCCCGCCAACGTGTTTATCCGAAGCTTGATGAATAGCTGGAACAATCCACTATTGCCACTTCTGTTTTGGTAGGAAAGTAGTTCTTAAAATTTAAAGACGTTTGTCTTAATTTTTTTTTTATATTCTCCACTTGCAAATAGTTTTTTAGTGGACTGATTGGTATTGGCATGAACACAGTTGGGTGATATGTTATTCAGCTGCTCTTTCATCCTGAAAGTTGACCTCGGATGACCCCTGTAGGCTGTGATAGTCTGTAGTTTGAAAATTCACTGGTGATCCCCTGTCAATATTTTTACTCAGAGCTTGGAAAAGACAGATTAATGTAATTGCCAAAGGTTTTCGTCCAACGAAAGTCTGGGAGTGAGTTATAAGACCAAACGTTAACATTACGGCAAATGAAAAAGCAATGGTAGTCTGTGGCTAGCTTTGAATCTTGAAAGCAGGGCAAAATCAGAGGAGCATGATGCGTAGATACACACGAGCTAAGATTCGGACATCTCCACCTTAAAACAGAAGCTACGTGAAGTGATTCACGAGTGGGTGTCACTGTTAACAGTCTTAGGGATATCTAATACGAGCAGTAAGATATTTCACCTCAAAGATACTATGTGCCATTTTAGAATATATGTAGGGAAAGTGACCGCAGCAAAGCATAGAATATAATGTCTCTATTGACTTATCTTTCAGTTCGAAGGGCACACCTGTGGTGCTTTCAATATCACAAGTGAAAGCACCACAAACGCTTCAAACTGTAATTACAGATATCGAAGCTTTGGCCATAGCCTGGCACTGTACGAAGATAGAATCTTTTCTCATGATCATGTTTACGTGATGTCGGGCGATCTATTTTATTTTAAACTCCTGTTTAATATTATGGTTACATTATGGTTTTAAATTTGATATATTCGATTTGATGACTAATAAGAGCAAACAAGTTGTAACATATTTCAAAATTGTTCCGATATAATCGGGATTTGATTATTTAACCATCCGCTGATTGTAAGTAGTCCACGCCTGTGCAATGTGTGGCCTATTCACAGAAAGTACAGGTTTAGGTTATAAGATGTCACACACTATCTGGTGTTTTCCGCTACGGAATGTATAGATTAACTGTTACCAAAAGTCTATTAACTAGTAGTATACAACGACCCTTTTACTCCAGCTCAACAGCATTGAAGCAAATTTCTAGTCAGTTTTTAAGAGTAGCGACCTCTAGTGTAGGCCCCAACAGTATATGAAGTTTGAAAATCGCAACACGCCTGATGAATCATGGGAAACCCTGTTTAACCATTTATAACCTTTCATGTTTTGTCATGTGGTTTGTGTTTTTTAGTAAAAAAAAGTAGTTAAAAATCATCACTTGCAAGTTGATGGTTGTAATAGCGCCTATGGCCCGTTTAACTTATAGATCATTACCCATGATTCGTCATTTGATTGTGAAAATCAAACTGCACGGAATGGATAAATATAAATATAATATCTGCTGCTCAGCGTACGTCACATGAAACGTTAAAAGCTTGCCAAATACCACAATGCCGTTGAACGGGTACAATAGGCGTTGTATACTTAATATACTTCTGCTGTTACATACCATTTCGTGTACTTGATCGTTAATGACGGACAATACACTATAAAGGATAAATAATGTTTAAAGTGTCAGCGGTAATGCACAGTTATTTTATTCAGTGCATGCATTTATTTTTGTTGATCATGCAATAACAAGCAAGCCTTGCGCCACGCGCTTCAACGGAGGCTAATCTCTAATCTGGCTAGGGTATTTTTACGCCCGAGGTACATTGCTTAACAATTTTGTTTATAATAAATTGTTTTGATTGTACATGTACGTGCTCTTTAAATTTCAAAACATGGAACATCAGAGCGATTCCATGTTTTTCTTTAAACTAAGCAATGTTCGGATATTTCCAGAATACTCAAACTTAAAAGACTACTTAAATAACTGCGTGACCGCACATTGCATCTTAACCTTTACAATGAACATTGAGCTTTCATTTAACACCAACAAGTCTTTAAAATATCATCGGCGAATTGTTTTCTGAATATTTGACAAAAGTCTACAAATACACCTATTTCATAATATAACTTATTGTCGATTCTTTCTAGTTTATTGTGTCCTTATAAATCTCGACTTTTCAAAGCTTCTGTGACCATTGTGTGCCAATCAAGTATAGGCTTTATCCTTCCATATCCAATTTCTGAACCTCTATTCGAAGCGAGCCACGCCACCATGTCTGGTGTCTGTCGAGCGCGATTAGGAGTGACCTAATGGGTTTTTGAACAGTGCTTTGGTCGATCAAAGAGAGGATTCCCCAGGAATGTAGGGCGGCCTATTCCCAAGAATTATATTATGAATAATTAATTCAACAGATTTCCGTTCCCAAAAACTTTTTTCGTTTTTATTATTTCCTGACAATTGAAAATAATATAAACCAATACTATATACAGAAAACGACCTCGTACATTTACTTACAGGGCACCCACAACTCTTGTCGTCGCACACATCTACCACCTGTACCAAACTCAACATGGCGCCAATTTTTCCAATTGGGATGGGTACATTGCGCCCACGAAACAAAAACAAGTAAAGAAACACAGCCCTTTACAGCATATGGTCGGAACTTTTGGCATTTATAACAGAAAGCCTTGTCCTCTGAGTCCAAATCTGATGTTCCAGAGCTATAATTAGTGACGGATGGTGTGGGCGACTCACATACACTCTGACGGGGGCAAATACACGAATTATGATGTCGAAGGTTAAGACCTCAATAATACAGTTGGAGGATGCACAGACATAGTTGGTGAATGTAATTCTAGATGCTCTTTCATTTTTAACCGAACATCGACATTGGTTATAGACTTTTCACCTAAAATCGCGCTCATGGCTTTCCTTTTCTTATTCCTTTTGGTTTTCGGAAAATGGTATTATTGCCATTAAAAAATTAAAAGCTGACATGTCCGTTGGATTAATGTTTTGGGTGAATCAGAGTGGAGATGCTGGTATGTCCAGGATGGGTATAGTTGCTGTATTAGAGTTGACGTGTGGACTTGAGGAGGAAACAGGGTTAATGTCATTTTCTTTGAAAATCGTGTATGGAACCAAGTGAGATTTATCAATAACGCTTTTGTTGAATGGATATACTTCACAGCTGCAATCACAAACAATGATTACAGATTTGATGGCGATAAAGCCGCTAGATAAGCCTTGTAATCGATGCGATAGACTGAGTGATTTTCAAGACCTCGTGTAACGTTTTTCCGAATACCAATCCATACAGAAGGTGTGTATTATACCAGGAAATGTTTCCATGAGTATTGCGCAAATCTTTGATTTGAACTTTACTTTAAATCTAGTCTACTTTTCATACTTTAAGTAGGTATTGAGAAACGTGTACTAGTCGGGAGTGCACCATAGCGTATCATTTGTGTATCACCCGATAATCACATGAAAACCTCCTGGAAATCACGTGGAAATGCCTCTAAATCTAAGTCACTTGAATGTCCATATGTTGTGGAGAATGATAAAACGGACTATGCATGGGACGACTATCCCACCTTCTAGAGCGCAATGCATTACTGGTCTACCGGCTAGTATTTTTACTTTTGGTTTCATATCATTTCTTCGCTGAATAAAAAATATGACATTAGATTTAATAATGTTCACAACATTGGGATTAGGAAAATACAGCTGTTTATGGTTAAAGCACATATCGATAAAAGGGCACAGATGTCATACAGAAGTTAAACAAATACTTACATTAGAAGAAATTGTACCTAAATAAAAGAAACAACTATTACAAATGTGAGACAAATTGACCACAGCACATACTTTAAGCCTCATATTATACCAATCAACGGATACGACATTAACATCTTGAATATATCATTTAATAATATTTGCTATCATCCTTTAAAATTATCGATCGGATTATTGGCCTTTAGGAAATATTACGTACAGAAACTTCCGATGATTTGCTAATGGCATTTTGATGTTATAGGTCGTCTTAAGAGGAGAGCAAAGATTAAACGGTTCTTATGAGTTGTCACGTAATTCAAACATCAATTTGAACTGAGAGCAAGTTTTATATTTGTGGGTTTGAAGTCAAATACTATGAGCAAATTGGGAGTTTAATCCAATAAATCACTGCGAGTGTTTATCGTGGAAAACAACGCTCCAAGATCATAGTGGGAGCAATTGTTTGCAGCAGTAATACGTCAGTAGTACATGAAGGAAGATTGAAAAACACGTGGAACAATTTCTTCAAAATATGGAATATTTATCACAGTTATAGCCAATCCAAATTACTTCTATTTATCTGACAAATTCAGCTTGAAATACCACCATCATTAGTTGTTAAGTGACACAGCAGGTTTTCTATAATATACAAACTTTCTGAACCTCCATGTTTTCCCAGTGCAATGTATCGGGGTGCAGGTAAACTAACTTATGAGGTGCACTGACACATCATGTGTTAATATCAACAAAAACAGACCACTAATAAATGGAGGGTTTCAATTAATACAAAAAGTCAAATATTTATTAATTTAAGAAATATTGATGTCTGAAACAGTACAAAGCTTTTTATAATAAATAATATAAGACATGTATGGATAACAACTTCTTGTTTATTCAGAATGCGATGTTTCCATGCACTTACTAACACCGTTTTCAAGCCTATGGTCAAACAATTCGACAAACTGAAATATGGCTACTTAATTGCATTACTTTTCTAAGGCAGCTGGATATTATTAAAGTCATCGGCGATAATTTAAGCTTGAGTGTGTTTCATATGGTAACAGAAACTTACAATTTAAAAGGGTAAGCAAAACACAAATAGCTGGAACTGTTAACATTTACGCACATGACTTAAGTCTTTCTGATGTAAGATAAAGATTAACCACATGATACATGTACATCAAAATATATGCGGATAGATAAATTCTTCCTTTACACAGTTTCAGTTTCATATCTCTTAAAATTAGCTACATGTAGTTAGCGGGGCTAACACACTGTTCTTCGTGCTTCATGCCACCCTGGTCTTTCGTAAGTGGCTCATAGATAAATTAATGTTTATAAGTTGGTATTGTAGATTCATTAACGTATTATGTAATACACATAATACAATACAAATAATTTATAAAACAAGAGACCGCAAATAACGAGTCTGTTTTATTATTAGAATAACCATCACAAGCTGGAGGCGAGAGATTTTAAACATTAAACAAGTGGTATATTCATGTATTACTGTCGGACCTAGTTTATAAGTTTTACACCATACAGATGTATAGAGCGGGGGTCAGTGTGGCAATCGCCGTACCATATTCAGACAAAAATTAGGAAAAAATCGAGCGAAACGAAATTTCAAAACATTTTCGGGAAATTCAGCTCCAAACTGAATTAGGCCCGTGCGCTTACATTTGTTTGATAAAAATATCTACAAAAGGAAAATATCTTATTGTAAAGTATTTACTTTATCTTACAATGTGTAGAAATTGTGATTATGATAACAAACTATATTCAATGTGTTCATACATGATTCGAATCAATATTTAGGTTTCCAAGTTTACTTGGATAACCTATTGAAATCGGAAAGATTATTATTATTTTTTTTTATTTTTTATTATTTTTTTTCTCCTTCTGTCCAAGTTTCTCGAAAACTGTTTATGTCAAAGATATTATGTTTACTTTTATGAACAGCATTTTGTATAAGCTTGAAACGATAACTTTTTGTCTTTTCGATCTGTTACTTAATAATTCCGTAATACTAGATTATATAAGATGTCTCTTAAAATAAACAACTAAATAACCGTTAAAGTTACATCTTTGTAATTTATAAATTATGTAGTCCTAACTTAGATTTATCAAGTTTGCGAAAATAATTTTCCTAACTATAAAGACAATGAAGATATGATTGGTCAAAGTATCAATGAAAAGTCACGTGATAGAAATATTATAACCTTTGGTTATTGATATATATCATTATACGCCTAATTTTAGTGAGAGTACATCTAACTAATTTGTTTTTCAGTAAAAGTTATAGTTATGACGTAATTTCCGGTTAAAGTTACAAAATGTTCCGTTTTCAATGGTCACGTGATCAAAAATCGCTTGATGTAGACTACTGAATTTTACATGGAATATAGTCCTCTCTGTGCACTATAACGCGCGGCAGATATGGTCTATTTCCTATAAAAATTACAAGACTTATAAGGCTCCAAACATAAACAAATGTTTAATTTTTGTTTTCATTTTCTCTCCATATATCATAAAGTTGCATTTATTTTTCTTTATAAGTTTGACGATTTGTTGTTTAAGTATATTATAACCAAGTGCAATAATGAATATAGGCATCATTACTTTATTAGTCAATTAATAGGCCGCCAAAATAGGGGAGCAGAAATTTATAAACTCGTTTAAACGCCTTAAAGTCAAGAACGATTCATCATAGAGAGTTGAATTTAATACTGAAGATTTCTTTTATGAAGACAATATAATTTTGCAAAATTCATGCCATTTACTTAAGTAGTTTAAAAGTTTGTAAAATCAAAACCAAACTATTTTGAGATATGTTTTCAAAACAGGTATCTCAATATTATTTGGCTGATCTGTCAGAATGGCGTAATGGTTAGCACGCTAGACTCTGAACCCGAAGATCACTGGTTCGATCCCACCTTCAGGCACATTTTTTTTTTTTTTTTTTTTTTTAACGCGAAAAAATGCGAACGAAATGTCTGTTCGAAAAAAAAAACTTTTAAAAAAATGGCG
>JAUELC010214976.1:5699-17002 GCA_031471745.1 Cryptochiton stelleri | reverse complement strand
ATATCCACCTCTAATCCACATGACGGATCCTCCCTATGTATTAATATACTAGGAATGGTTCGTTAAAATAACAAAAAGTGTCTCCAATGTAGAGTACGGATACAAACGAATAAGCATCCACATTTGTGACAAAATCGTCTTTGTGGAATTCCCTTTACCTAAATGGAAGCACCCACGATCACGGATCGGGTAAATGAATGCTTCTCGACGTTTTTCATAAGGTCCATTCTACAGTGCGTATTATGCGTACAGTCCTTTCTTAAAGTTTTATTTGTGTCGTGTATCCATTTGTAAAAATTTTCTTTATATTGGCTGTACTTTCCAGGATTTTACCAGTTCAAACTAACAGACCGTATGGTATCACGTATCACAATGTGATCTAGTGTGCAGCATCACGTTTGGGATGGTTCTATGTGTGTCTACCGTTATAAGCCAGTTTTCTGCTACCTCTTGACGTAGCTTCAACCTGAGATTGTCACACTATACATTGCATCCGTTATAATATTACCTCTGTGGTATTAACTGGGTGGGTTATTTAAATGAGATAATCGTGCTTACATCTTTAAGGAGGCTTACTTAGTTGATGTTGACGATTAAGCCAGGCTGCAGACATGGCGTCAATCACTGGGGAATGACCTAACATGGCCATGCCTCGGCTGAATATTGGACCATATGAATTAACGACCTACTTCTCAACCCCAGAGGAATATTTTACTCGCATAACCTCCTAACCCTCTTTAGACCATTTTCAGTTCTTAATAAAATATCCACGATATTGTTCAATTCATAAAATAGACACTCCTGTGAAAATTAAAAAAAATACTTGCTTTTCACGTGAATATGCAAGGTATGTGCAGAATTTATGTATCGTAGCAGACCACACTTGTCCAATGAAGTGCACGAGACCTTTAACTTGAAGTAAACGTCTCAATGATTTATGATTCAAGATTGAACAACGCTACAAGGTCAGTGTCGCTGATTTTTCGGGGGTTTACAAGGACTCAAACATAATAGGTAGGGCATGCCTTAGCCGAATATTCGAACAAATGCGTAAGCGAACTTATGTAAAGAGTATGATTTTATCATGTGCATGGTGGGTACGGATCACGAATCACGGAGCAATGGAGGATCAGTTTAAGGCGCAGTCTGTGTGGCATTATTGTGTGGGTTGTACGGCACTTTGGATCCTTGAAATTTGAGGTATGGTGGCTGTACACGTACAGCCTGTTGGCATTGGTTCCAAAATCGTCTCGTATATGAATCGTCCGTGGGAACATCCTGTCCTGCGTAGAACCCTAATGAAGTTTGGAACCGGTTTGCACGTGTTTGCTGTTTGGGAGCCGTTAAGAAAATCCCAACACTGCAGACAACTACACACGGCGTGGAAAATAATCCGTGGGTATCTAAAACATATTTATTTGATTAATATTGGTGTAACGATGTAGGCCTATAGGGGAAAGTGATACAAAAGTGACCCTTGGATAAAATGGACTCACGTGTAAATATCTCTCTTCCGCTTTCTGTAATTTATTTATACAATTCTATATTTCGCCTTCTCGTCATTCAAGGACGCATAAGTAGAGAAATAATATCCAGCTTCATTCAGTTCAATATAGTATTACAACAATATGTTGAGGAAAGGGAGGATTTCAATTTAAATTTGATTTATTTCAATCCATACAGTTCCGAGGATCACTTACAGGGCAGATTACAATGACAACAAACAAAGATTAAAGACAAATAATGGCAAGTGAAGGCCAGCTCACAGCACAATTACACAAGTTGGATCCACTTTCACAAAATATCGTACGACAAAAAAATATCGTACGACAAATTTACGTATAGAGTTAAACGTGGCATAATTTTATCGTACACATGTATGCATACATTAATTATTCACAATAAATAAATAAATAAATATTTCATCAATCGAACGTCTGAGATGATTTAACTCTTTGCTCCAAACTTGCCAAGTAAACCCATTGTGTGGAACTATACCTTTTAAACTCCTTGACTTTTTCAAGCTAAGGTTAAGGACGTTAAGGACTGTACGCTTACCTATTTTCGTCAGTATTTTTAACATAATACCAGGGACATGTTGTGTTATGTTGTCTACCTTGATAGTAAGGCCCAGGAGGACACACAGTCGGTCCATACTCATGCTCAGTAACTATGTCCACACAATCAGGCGCCACTCGCTGAACATATTTTAAATTGCGCGTCTCCTCGGCACGAGGTGGGATGTTGGATACAGACTCGTGTTCAGGGTTGTTATGTATATGCATTGCTATTAACTGCTCGAAATCCTCGGGTTCTTGACAGTGTCGATGATGGCATCGCCGTGACGTTGCCCTTCCTATTGGCACTGACATCATGAACATGACAGACATGGCAACCTGGCATGAAAAGAGTGTTTTCTTTACTTACATGGTGAGTAGTCAGTCAAGTCCAGTTGCCCTTTGAAAAACTTGTCGGGTTTAGGCCTTCTGTTTTTAGTTAACTTTACATATATTTTATAAATTAAGAGAGAAACTATTGCTTGCCTCCACCGGGATTCGAGCCCGGGACATTTGGGTTACAGGCCCAACACTCGACCGACTGAGCTACGGAGGCTTAACATAGAATGACTTCCCGAATTCTAACCCAGTGACGACAGTAATTCTCTCTCTACATGAATCACTGACACAGGGACGCTAAAGTAGCATTTTTTTTTTACAAGATATTACTCACAATTGATTTTTACTTGAGTAAATCCGAAATCATGGTTCTGGCATATATATATATTTGACAACATTTTGATGTGTACCAAGACGACAAAGTCCCCTGTTAAGTGTTAGTCTAACGGATGGAACCTGCTTAATATATAGGCTAGTTTCAGTAAAACTAAAAGCTATAAATCGACTGTGAATGGTTTCAGAGTTTACAATTTTTGTCACTTTTTCTTTCACCTGTTTACAACGACTTTTTAATCATATCGTTAGAGCGAACTTAACAATCTCACCGATGTTATTAAGAGGCATGGCCTTTCGCCATTTAACATTTACTGGTATTGAGCAATGTTTGAGATTACACCGCACTCACCTTGTAAAAGACCGACATCTCCATGTTGTTATCTGCAAAGTGATTGTTTAGATGGTGGGATTATTACAAGAGTAGATATTTATATCAATCTTAGAAGGAAACTGTTATATATGCTGATGTCATACTGCATTTATTTGGCCTGGGTATATAAGAGTAAAAGTAAAAATAGAAGAAGAGGAAAATGTTATATATATTTATATATTGGAAATTTGGTTTAAACAATTGGTAAATTTTACGTCATTATGTCGATGCGTCTGTTGGTAGGCGTCTCTATTGTAAAGCCGACAAGAGCACTTTGGAATCATTTTGCCCATTTGATTGGTCAGATGAGGGAGTTTAAATCACGTCAATGTCTATTTGTAATTGAACTGTTTAAGCGCGCAATTGCAACAATGCCAGTTGTATGCATACATTCTCCCCAGCCATGAGACGGGGAACAACATTGCTACCATTTTTTGTATGCTAAACAGTAATCTGTTTATTTTATGACCTCGAATATTAGCAACGTCTGGTTGAGTATATAGTTGTTATTTACACGTATCTATGGAAACGTATGAGGTTCATGTAAACACTACACAATTCACCACTGTTAAAGGAATACATTTCCGGTAAATTATCATTTTCTGACTGACTTTATTCAAATCTATATATTGTATTCACAAAACGAAAGGTGCCATATCCTTATTGTTGAATGGTTATCGCGAACATAAAAACAAGATTAAACTGAATAAAATGTATTTATCAATGAGTCGGCTGTCACATGTTATCGAAACGACCTCTACGACACTATTTAATAAACAACTTTTCTCTGCCAGTTTTTTTGTGGGGATTTTATAATGATTGCTGTAAGCCAGGAATCAGGAGTGATTATTCTCTTCATAACTTTTGACTGGTTGATCAAACTTCCAGGTGCAAGTTTTTCTTGGCACTATTTCCTAATTTAATTCCGTTTGAATAATTTTTCTGGAAATTTCAAATTCAAGAACGTGCAATCGTTAAATAAAAAATAGGAAAAAATAGCATCTTTATTTTGTTACGTAATATAACTAATTGTTGTATATTCTTGTCATGGCATCAAAGGCTCTGGTGTGCCGTATCTAACAATGTTAATGCTTGATTAACTTGAATATTTACCCTATCACAGCGGAATGAATCCTTTGATTTAGCTCTTTAGATCTTATATATATATAAATGAAAAGCAGCACATTGTAGAAATAAACGCACACGTAGTCGTTGTAGAGGTTCTCTCATGGCCTAGTGGATCAACTAATTAAGCATAACTGGGAATAACAGCAGAATATTGTAAAACCCTTTTCTCATACTAAAACCCTGATAATTCCACTCAAAAACCGCTGATTATTGATATGGTAATATACTAGTGATATTATCACACAGTTAATACGTTACAAAGCGGTGACATCACATTTTCGACGTCAGCCCAATTGTGCCGTCACGGCAATGCCACGACGTTAAACACTTTGCTGCAAGAGCTAGGACGTTCCAGTGCGAGGCAATCATTCAATGACGTCACCAGCTGCTCGTGCACAACAATGTTTTCCCTTACCAGCCATGGAAAAATATAATGCGTTTTACCTGAAAATCACCCCAAATGTGCCAAAAATGTCAAGTGTGAGAACAATATTGTCCAACTCGAGCCCGTGTATCACGACGAATATCACTCTCGTCTATTAATTTAGAAAATCACTCGCCTCCGGCTTGATATTCATCGTAATACACGGACTATCGTTGGTAACCTCTATGTAATAAATACTGGTTTGAGGCGGTTTAATTAAAATAACATTAAATACCACGACATTTATAACTTTGTACATACTCACAAATAGTTTACAAGCTTTCGAGAAAACTTTATTTTTATCTCCAGGTACTGTGTCAAATGCAAACTGGTAAAACCTGTATAGCTGCTAAATATTTTTTATAAAATGTATTAATACAGAGAGCAAAAATTGATTGCCTCCAACGGGATTCGAACTCGTGTCGTCTGGGTTACAGCCCCAACACTACCGTAAGAGCTACAGAGACTTACGGTAGATACTTATTCTGGCCCACTCACACCTGTATATACACTCTCCAGACAAGAGTTGTCGTTCGTTTCTCCCCCATACACCTCTGCGATTGGCTCAAGTTTGGGCAAAAATATTGACGAAACTTTAAATAACCTTTTTAAACTGTTCAACAACTTGTATTTAATGCAGAACAGGGCAACCAAGTGAAATAGGAACAATTATCTGAATTTATAACAATACCCATATTTTGAAACAACAAAAGCAAAGGAACTATTTATTTTTGACATTTTACACAGCGATATTAACACTGACGTCATTGGATATTACTACATAGATGTAAACAAAGATCAACGCCGTTGATTAACAAACAAAAGCAACAACCGAATATATGCATAGGCCTACGATAACAACATAGTGTTACAAGAGAAACAGAGAGAGGCTTTGATTTATTTAACCCAACGGAAGGCCGATTTAAATGTAAACCTGCCGGTAGAATACGTCAATTTTTTTTTTCATATGCCATTTTACTTATATATTATATTGAAATAAAAGAAGTGCTGAGCCCACCACAGAGGTGAATATCATGTGAGCCGATGGTAGAGATAGAGTTGATAGCTGACAGCAGCTGTAGACCGAAATTTCAATGGTGGGACATATTACCTTTAATAGGGGGCCATTTTGTATCACCATTCCCTACCTGTAGTAACATACTTCTAGCGTTTGGTCGTAAAGCAAATGTAGAATTTTGTCAAAATACACTAAATTCGTTTGTTTTGTGTGTGTGTGTGGTTTATTTTTGTTATCATGGCGAGACACGTGCTGAGTACTAAGTCTTTATTCGATATTTTATTTTTGTGAAAAGTAATGCGTCCAGGTTATAGGAATACCACCAACCATACTTGGTAACACAAACTTATGGAATTAGGATTATAGGATTAGGCATGTTAAAATTTGATAAATATTTAAAGTTCATCGTAAACAGTGTCGTATGTTTAAAGTTCTGTGCAATACATCCTAGGGTTTGTCGCTTTGTTAGATTCTGTTTGCTCAACAAATCGTCAGGTTTATACAGTTTTCATTTGAGCAGCTTTAGTTTGCCAAACTCAGGAATTGCAAAGTTTTAACAGTGTATATATTTATTCTCAGATAAATGAGAGATTTATCGAAATAACTCTAACCACGTGTTCACACCTGGTTCATTTTCAATAAGAATTTACCGCGCCAATTTCGGTACAATCTCGAGGAATTAAATTGTGAATTATTCTTAGATAAATTAGAGAATGATCCAAAAATTCTAACCACATGTTCAAACATGGTTCGCTACCAATAAAAGTATACCGCGCCAAATTTCGGTACAACCTTGAGGACATAAATTGTGAAATGAATATATAATATTTCTTGAGAAAATAATTTGTGAAATGAAGATAGAATATCTCATGCCAGCTAGACCGCGAGCTTTTCAGTTCTCTGGGAGTTTAACCCAATAATAGGCTTATAATAAACAATCTGTCTTAAAATACCATTCATTATAAATAAAACGACTAATACAAAGCTGTACATGTTTACAAAAACAAGCTTTCACATACATACTGTCTGCATCTTAAGGAATAACAACTGCAACGTTGTGCTGTATTGTATGGTATATATACACTGAGCAATATTCGTTGCAGTTGCCATTCCTGATGATGAAGACAGTATGTATTTGAAAGCTTGATTTTGTAAAAATGTACAGTATTTGATTTGACGTTTTATTTATAATTTATAGTATAAAGCCTCTCAATAAAGGGATATTGTCTTGAAATACACTTGTGAGAATGGTAGCTTCAAACCCCGTACCATGATGTAAAATGTTACACATTTCAATTACAGTTGTGACAGAAATAGTGTTCAAGGTTTTCTTAAAGATGACAGAAACTATTTGCAATACTGCCTTAACCTACTTAAGTTAACCTACTAGTGTAAACAAATCTTGTAAACTGGGATAGGCCTACCTACTGGATTCCAACCCTTGGAGTGAGGCAACAAATCGCGCGAAGATACGACAATTTTTTTTTTTTTACAGACGGTGCTTTTTGTCGAAATATGAACATATTGTTATGTCTAAAATGTTTGGATGTCGCTAATTTGCCCATTCTCAGACCCGTGGCAGTCCCGGTACTGATTCTGATCAAGTTTGTCTATATATTATTGCATAACATCTAGGGCCTACTATAAGTCATTCAGTAAAACCTTAAGAAAAATAACAAAAGAACAGAATACATGAAGACCTACGTTAAATTTGTTTTCCAAGAAAATGTCATACGATATAACATTTAAATAAATACATACCCCACAATACATAATTATTTGTAAACGATGGGTTTTGTATATGCGTTAAAATAACATAAGTAGCCAATAAAGAATTGTTGAAATATATAATTATAGTGCATGCGCTCCCACTCCGCGTTGAACAACAATGAAAAACAAAAAAAAAAAATGTACGGCAATGTTTCTTTTTGTAGTAGCGTAAATCTGGCTAAAGATCGGTAATGCCTGATGTATCCTATAGGTTACACTCATGCGATTTGAAGGCCTATGTTTTTTTTCTGACGTTTCGAACAAAATATAACAAGGGAGATCACTCGTCCGAGTGATTTTTCGGGCGAGTGATTGTTCGGCCGCCTACATGACGCCTTTCTTGCAGATTTCTCCCGTTTCACTGCACTTCGATTCTTTGGTTATTGTGAATAACTGATATCCAGCCCAATACTTAATGTGGCTTGAAAATTTAGATTAAACAAAAACAGTTTACCTTAGTTACTAACATGTTAAAAAGAAGTTAAATGAAGTTGAATTAAAAAAGAGAGCCAAGATGGCAGAGATCGCTCACTTGTGTCAACAATCTAAATTGATCTAATCAATATTCAGAATTATTCAATATTTTGATGATGCTAATGGAAATAGGTGACCAAAAAACTGGAACGCATGGTCCACGACAGCATTCATCGCACAAAGGCCTGCTTTGAACAACAATTATGGAATTCATCAAAGTTTCCACAAAATATCTATACAAAGAAATCTGTCCCGGTCCCCAACGGACATATTTTTTAACGAACCAGAAATTTGGTAGTGGGTCACCCAAAGACTATTTGTGAAAAAGGATGTTGAAACTGAGCCAACAATTTCTGAGGAGAAGATTTGAAAAGTTTGACCTATATACCCATAGGCCCAAAAAGGAAGTCTGCCTCGGCCGCTGGCCGCCATGAATAAAATTTGTTTCAACGAATATGGTAGAGGTTCACACGATGAACATTTCTGTCATACTTCGTTGGAATTCTCCAAGTGGTTTAGGAGGAGATGTTGTTTGAAACAAAAAGTGGATGACGGACGACTCCGGACATTGAAGTATCCTAAAAGCTCAATAGTGGCACTTCGTTCTCATTTGAGCTAAATAATTAAATCAGGTTATATATGCCAAATGTGACTCAGAGACCATTTACTTCGGGGTACCCTCAAGGCTCAATTTTAGGACCCACCCTTTTCTATTGTACTTAAACGACATAAGTGATATTTCCAGCAACTTCAATTTGCCGACGATACCTAGTATAATCCGCTGACTCACTAAGTCAGGCTGTTGACACGCTCAACACTAACTTAAAACTATTGCAACCTGGTTTTCCGCCAACAGACATACGCGTAATATAAAAAAAACTAAATACATGCTCATTCCACCAAATAAGAAAAGAATAATTATCGTCTTAAAAATAATTATTCGCGATAAAGAAATTGAAAGAGTAAAAGAGTTTAAATTCCTTAATTGGTTATTCAACATCAGATATATATGTACAAAAATTTCCCATGATATTGGTATTTAATGTCATCTTAGAAACTGTGTCAATAACAAAAATTCTACGATCTATATTATTCCCTTATCTATCCTTATCTGACTTATGGACTGGTCTTATGGGGCAATACATACCATACCCACCGTCAACCTCTTTATTTTCTAAAAAAAAGAGCTATCAGAACAATTACTCTGCCTAAATGTTTAGATTATACCAAGCCACAAAATACTTCCACTTCCTGATCTGACTGTATTTGTCACACTTCTACTTTCTTCTTAATTCTTTCATTCAATTGGAACCATTCCTTTCAACTTGTTGTTTTTACTTAGCCGACATGCACCCGTCAGATAAATAACTTTCTTTGATTTCATCAGACCAGTTTACAGCTGCCAATTGTCATTTCATGTATTTGTCACTGCTGACCTTCGGGAGTGAACTAACTCCTTACTCATATCAGGTCTATAACATCTGAATCTTTATTTAAATCGACGAGTATGAAATATTTCCTGAATAATTTAATTTTATGAAAATGTGCAGGTTGTGAAAATTTATGTAAAAAAAAGGTAAAGTTTTTAATATTTGCTAATTCTGATAATTGATTTTGTTGGCACGTTGAACAAGGGACCTTGTGAAAATAAATGATACCAACAAATAGACGGTATAACAATGGGGTGTAAAATAGGAGTAATATTAGCAGATATCATCATGTCAGACATTGAACAGAATGTTTTTAATTCTTTAATTGAAAACGACGTCATTAAATGCTATTATAGATTATTGACGACGCCTTGTTATTAATTAAACCCCAACATATTGAATACGTTAAACAAAAATTAAATTCGTATCATGACCAGCTTCAATTCACTTATGAAGAATTTGTAGACAAATATTCTGTTCACTGCCTAGACCTAAAATTAGAAAATTAGGGAACAAGTCTCCCATTGGACCACAGGTAGGCAGGCCTATACGAGGGAGTCACACGAGGTGTCTTTGGCTGTTGCGGGGTGGTGGTTTTTACGCGGGTTCCGTTCGATTTTCCACTGTATTTAGCAAGGTAGAGTAAGAAGTAATAATCCACCGTCATATAAGTGAAATACCCTTGAGTACGAAGTTAAACATCAATCAAACAATGAAACAAACAAATCAATCACAGTGGTATAGATAACAGTGTAAGCATTGTACTCTCTGTATATGTTTGTAAGTGATGATGGCATGAACAAGCCGTAATATATTATTATATAAACATGACTTTCTCCTTCGGAGTTTATACTGTACTTTTTTCCTGAAAATTGCCTTTATGAACTTCCGGCTTACAGATTTTTGACGGGTGCATAATGGGAAAAAAAATTTTTTTGACAGCTGGTAACCCTCAAAGGCTGCACTGTAAAATGTTATAATAACGCCATCACAGTAGTGTATAATCTATGTATATAAAATATAATACATGACAAATTGAGATAAATAGAGGTGGAATACGTAAAAATAAAAAATAAATAAAAAGGGGCTCTTCATTTTCAGATTACTGTTATAAGCCAGCGATCAGCGGAGGAAAACATTCAGACCCAACATGTCTTTGTGCGCAAAAACGAAACAAGGGTCTGAGATATGACATGACTATTATTTGCTAGTCCCCATGCAATGCAGTGAACATTTCCTTACGGGAGTTGCGCCCTTTTAGTTAATATACTTCTGGTTGTATGAACTATTTGAGAACTGTAAGACCTTATAGCAAGCGGCCCTGAAGTTAGTGAAATTACCAGAAGATCGTGCAACGGTTCGGCATTGGAGCTGTTCGGGAAACAATGATCCATATCAGGTCTCTTCTTAAGCTTGCTTGGCTCGTCTATATGGTTGACAGGCGATCGATCTAATGGATGAAAGAAACCTCTCTCACGAAGGACAGCAGTCAAATGATCAACAGACCAGCATAATGCCAAAAGATACAATATACACATTTACAGTTGCATGGCGTCATAACAAAGGCGTTTCTGTTGTTGCTCATCAAAATGCTTTGGGGTAACAGGAAGTAAGGAACCTTCCCCCAAGCACCTATCGATCGATTAGAAGTAAAGAACATGTTTTTATATCTTATTATCACTTTGTTTCAGACCATACAGCGTGTATTTGAAAAGGATGCTGCCCGCAGAAGAGCTCCCAAGTTAATCCTAACAATGGCGGCTGCAGCCAGTCAATACTATGCGGATATTGCTTACGAGCAAGATAAAATATGGCGGTGAGTTAGTTTAATTTGAAACATTTACAACTAGAGTTTGGAGGCTATTTATGCAAAAATGTTTATTTAAGTGGTTATAAACTCATTTATTGCAAATACTTCTTTTTAAGAAGTGTTTGTTAACCTAATTATTTTATAATC
>JAUELC010214865.1:0-10684 GCA_031471745.1 Cryptochiton stelleri | reverse complement strand
AGTGGAAGATCTACAACTACAAGGTTCCTACCCATGAAGTGAAGTCCGGCGTCAACACAATCAGTCTACATTTCGCAAAGACTGGAGGATACGTATCTTCTGTCGCTCTGATAATCGGTACTATTTCTTGAAACTGATCTGAATTGGATGTTGTTGATTTTTTTAACAATGGGCCTGTATGTTTCATAAAAAAAATTACTCTCAATAGACAATTATGTTCAAGTTTATTTTTAGAAACCAATTTAATATTTACTTAGAAATCGGGTGATTATTTATCGTCAGCTGGTCATTTACTCGTTTTGTATGAAACTTAGTCATTATGCCGTGATGCAGCCTATCACGTGACCATGAATGAACCATTCAGAGGAAGTTCATTTATGAGTTATATCATTATATGGACTTTTTACATATTTTGTAAAATATCTTCGAACCATTACAGCGAAAGTCGCAAGACCGATTGCGATAAATGTTCAGTCAAAGGGTCAGTTTCGTACCCGAACACTGGGAAGTGTTTTATTGTTTTCACTGTACAATATATGTATTTTTTTCTAATAGGCCCGTGAAGATCCACACAGAAAAGGATATCCGGATCCGAATTTTTTTCGCAACAAGATATTTCAGGAAAAACTTAGCAGTCGTTATATGGAAGATATGAAAGGTTACGGATATGGAAGATATGAAAGGTTACGGACCTAACAACACCATGGCTTTATTAACATGGGGTAAATTTGTTCAGGAAAAGATATACTAGTTTGCTTATTTGATGGATCAGTGTTTTACACAGTCTTTGTTTGTGAAATAGCTTTATAACAGTTTTTTTAGGAGAATAAAAAAAAAACGAGTATCGGAATCAGATGCTCAAAAGATCCCAACAAGGTGAAATGAAAATAGATCCGGTGTCAGGTAACGGAAAAACATTTTCTTAAAAAACCCAGATGCTTATGTTGGCGAAGTCAATAGATAAAAATGTCCTTTCCTGGGCCAACTGTCGATCAAATCATATGAATTCCCACTTATAAGACAATACGATTACAATTTTGGAACTCCTGTTTTATTGGGAAATTAATTTACTAATTTACTTAAAAAAGAATGTTAAATATTACCTTGACACAGCCACCACATTTATTGATACAATATTAGTCCTCCACAGCATAAAGCAAATATAAGATATTTCAGTCATTTATTCTTGACGGCGTTTCCTGAAATCAGCAACGGAGTTTGTGTATCGGTAACTAGAGACCAACTAGTCAAGATGTGAAAAAGACTGCAGAAACCATAACTGTCAGACAGTCAGTTACACAATTTCATAGTTATGAATGACATGATTATTTACTTATTCGGTTCATTTATGTACCCACAATTTTTTAAGAGTTTTGTTATCAGAATTCCGATGGTTCGCTTTTATTCTAGGTAAGTTTTGGCCGTCTTGGATGAATACTTCGCTACACGGTGGGATGGTACCAAATAACCTGGATGCTGGATCTGAAATGATCCTCTTGTTGCTAGAGGCTGTTAACAATCATACTGGACGTCTACCGTACTACTACGAGATCAATAATGAACCAGATAACTTTTATCCTAAAGTTCAATGGCCAACTGTTATACAATATCAAAAAGTCGTTGCACAGAAAGTACGCGCAATGTTTCCACATTTAAAACTAATTGGACCAAGTATGATGACAACAATTCAAAAGGCAGACGACGACGAATTCAAGATTTGGGAACAGGCGAGAGAATTCCTAGATATGTCCCTTTACAAACTAGATGCGTTTTGCTTTCATCCGTATAATTTCCTTCACTGGGGAAATGGTAAGCATCGTTTCGTTGGTTCTAACGAAGCGAGACTCACAGCTGTAATAGATTTGATCGAATCTTACGCCAATCACAAAACCGGTAAACATGTACCTCTTGTTACAACCGAATTCGGTCTCACTGTACGTTCTAAGGACAACAATACAACGACAGCTATGCTACAATGGGCATACGCATTTACTCAAAACTCCTACATGTTCACCTACCTTAATCACAGAGGTGTGTTTGATAAGACTATTGCATTTCTCTTTAGCGCTCCTCAACCTACCTTCGTCAACAAAAATCTATTTTGGGGAAACGGAAAGGAAACAGATGTTGCCAAGGCGTTTAAATTTTGGAAGAATTTTGACGATTCTCATCGTTTTCTTCGTGTTGACAGTGCATTTAATGAGCAAGAGAGAACTGTAGCACCACTAGCTGTGTATGACAAGGAGAACAACAATGTCACTGTTTTATTACATAATTATGCTCAGTCGTCAGCAGTTGTGACTGTAAACTTCAACCCAGCCTGGATTAGGCCGACCTCTGTAGATATGACTTGCTTATACCTTACGTCTTCTGGGATCCCAACTCTCGATACTCATCATGTGACGATTCATGAAGGTAAAGTGAACTTGACACCTGAAAGTTCCTGTTTCATCCGGTTCCATACCACTTATAATTTCCATGTAGCTCCAATTTACCACGAGCAGACAATTTATGCCAATGCTATCGTCATGCACATCGCTAACAGTTTTATCCACACTACAGTCACTGTTCCAAGTATTCACAATGTACTGTCTGTTGTAATTAGAATTGGAGTTAGTAACTCCAACAAAGCTGCCAAAACAGCACCTACCCAGATACAGATCAATTCAGGCACTGTTCCATCGGGAGATTGTTTTACGTTGTACGGACGAGACGGAGCGACTTATGTGACACAGTGGAAGATCTACAACTACAAGGTTCCTACTCATGAAGTGAAGTCCGGCGTCAACACAATTAATCTACATTTCGCACAGTCTGGAGGATACGTCTCTTCTGTCGCTCTGATAATCGGTACTATTTCAGGAAACTGATGTAAATTGGATGTTATTGAATTTTTTAACAATAGGCCTGTATATTTAATCAAAAATAGCTCTCAATAGACAATTATTTTCAAGTTAATGTCAGGAAACCCAATTTAGAATTTGGCCACCTCGTGGCGCTACCTGCATGTGGACGGATATGAAACACAATCCGAAGTGATATCTTGTCACATGGAAGATAAATACCAAGTTTGATTATTATCCGGTCAGCGGTTTTTGAAGTTATTGCCTGGAAACCCAGTTTAGATTTGGCCACCAGGTGGCGCCACCTATAGGCGGACATATACGAAACACAATCCCAAGCAACATATAGTCACATCTCGAGACAAGGTGAGTCCCGACGTGAAAATCTATTCCTCACTTTGTCACTCTTGCAGCATATTTCTGTCATAAGGAGAGGACACTCCTAGTTCGAGGGATCGGCTATACAAGGTCGCACCTAGCCAAGGTACCATATGGCGACAGACCACTACTTTTTAACATAAGCCGTAATGTTAACGTTTGGCCTTATAACTCACTCCCAAACTTTCGTTAGACGAAAACGTCTGGCAATTACCTGAATCTGTCTTTTCCAAGCTCTGAGTAAAAATCTTGACAGGGCATCACCAGCGATTTTTCAAACTAGCCAGTGTCACAGCTGATAGGGGTCTACCGTGTTTGAACACTAATTAGGGTATAACGTGTCCGAAAACAGAAAAAATATTACAATGAAAGATCATTTACTTGACATGATATTTATTAAAAATGAGATTTCTATCTCAAAGAGTTTTCCCTCCATGGGTTTACCTTTTGTGATGGTTTGCTTGCAGAAATGATATATTTTCATAATCCATGATATCTGGGGAGATATTCTGTACATACTATTTTCAAATCACATCGCAGTTGATGATCTCCCTTTCAATTATACTTCTACAACATAATAAGATTAGAAAAATGGATGGAGGGGGCTTAGTGTTGGGTGATGGGTTTGAAGGGCTCACAGCAAACCAAAAATGCACTGTAACAATTCATGAAGGAGTCCACCACAATACTACACCCAAGGCTTTTAATAACACAAAGAGAAAAAGCTAAAAGGGGTGACTGACCTGTAATAGACAAATAATCATAAGAAAGAGGAAAACATTATAATAAAGATAGTTGGACATTTCGGAATCAAAACTAATCCTTGTTAAACATAACATTTAGAGGTATTGTTCTTTTTTTACTGGAGAGGAGGGGTGTGTGGGTGGGTGGGTGGATGGGGTATATTACAATAAATAAATGGGGGAAAACAGTGGAAGATATTAGAACACAATTTAGGCTTGAAGTAGACAAAGATAGTTCAACGTAAGACCCTGCCTGACAATGAAGCCCAGTTTCTAAAAATCGTGTCGGCCTAAGCTATATTGTTGTTATCAATAAATATACCCACATATCCACATTTTGACAAAATACATGCATACAGCATTTGATAAGAAAACCGTGCTCATACATGCAAACGAGCATACAGGGTGAGCCCCAACTGATGTTGTTATTGTCACAGTAGTCGCCTGCCTTTTCAAATTCATAGTAAATACAATATTTTTGAGAAAAATAAAATCAGTGACTCGATACACATTTTATGTATTTGGAATATAGCACTTAACTACTACATGTCTCATACACAAAATTAGAAGTCTAGCTACAAAACTATGGAAGCAGGGACAAAGACTCCGATTTGACAGCTTTCTGTGAAGGAGGCGACAGACCACTATTATTTTTCCATAAGCCGTAATGTTAACGTTTGGCCTTATAACTCACTCCCAAACTGTTGTGGACGAAAACCTCTGGCAATTACTTTAATCTGTTCTTCCCAAGAAAAAACGTTTTCAATTTTAAGAACTAACGAAAATTTCTCCACTTGCAAATTGTTTTTTAGTGGACTTGTGGGTATCGGTATGGAGCATTTGAGTCATGGTTTATGGTTAGTGTGTTATATTAGTGCATAAAGGTCAAATTTGCTGCTTGCACACAGTCGAAAGATATGTTATTCGGCTGCATTTTCATTCTGAATTTGACCTCGGATGACCCCTATCAGCTATGACACTGGCTAGTTTGAAAAGTCACTAATGATGACCTGTCAGGATTTTAACTCGGAGTTTTGGAAAGACAGATTAAGGTAATTGCTAGAGTTTTCGTCTAACGAAAGTTTGGGAGTGAGCTATACGGCCAAACGTTAACATTACGGCTTATGGAAAAATAGTAGTGGCCTGTCGCCATATGGTACCATGGCTAGGTGCGATCTTGTATAGCCAATCTCTCGAACTAAGGGTGTCCTCTCCTTATCGCAGAAATATACTGCAAGAGTGACAAAGTGAAGAATAGAGTTTCACGTTTCCATATATCCATCTGCACAAAGTCCGAACAGTGAAATTCATTAAACTGTTATTAAAGGACGTAAGGCAGACATTTAATATCACCGCTCTAACAGACAGTCAATAATAAGCATAATTATAGCCATTGCTCGAAAAAAGGATGTCTTCCGCTGTTTTTCCTAAAATTCTGGCAGTGGCGATAGACTGTTGGAAAAGTGGTACATGTATTGTGATCCATGCGTTTTCGCAATTTCACATTGATCTCTGCCTGACCGTTGAATGGCAGAAAGCGTGACAAGGGCTGATACCGAGATTGTGGTGATATCAGCCTCGCCTCTGGAAGATGGCAATATCAATACCAAGTTTGATTATAATCCCATCAGCGGTTTTTAAGTAAATGCCCGGAAAGAAATCTTGTACGGACGGCCAGATTGGCAGACACACAGATGGACAAGTTGAATCAAGTATACTCCAAAAACTGGATTAAAATGCATTTTTCACAATAAAATCATTCTATATTTGTCTTGTCCAACTTATATTATCGCACAGTGGGTGAGTCAAAAGATCTATTGCATATAAATAGCCCAGGTGGAATACACACTTACCTGGCCTCCTGGCTCGATTATTGACTCGGCTTAGTAAACGTGATTTATCAAAATATTTGAAAGACAGTAAAAGACAGTCTGGTTTAAAACAGACACAAAAACAGTTCACATACGTGATAAAACTCTATTAAAAGACAAACACAACATCACAAAACAACAACAATAGATACGCTCACAACAAACTCAGATATTCACCTTAACCCCTACCGGCGTCCCATATAGTCTTACCTCAAGTCAAGGGCGATAAATACGTATCACAGAAATATATACATGTTAACAAATCTCACATATATTTTTTTTTAAGCAAAAATCATAATGGTTTATCAACATTAAACATACATTAAATATTAACAAAAAAACAACATTTATCAGGTTTTTTTAAGAATTGGTGTTTTGCATATAAATTCTTGCAAAGTATACATATACAGTGGTACATAGCGAAAATTTATCTATTTATTTATTTGATTGGCGTTTAACGTCGTACTCATGGGTATTTCACTTATTTGACGACGTGTTTGGTTGAAATCAAGGTGGGGAGCAGACAGTGCAATCAATTTAGATTCCCATCCGATAAAACCTGTAACGGCTTAGCACATGATGCGTCACGTTTTGTCAAACAGTCGGAACGCTGTTTAGAACTTTCAACCTATGTTACAGACGATATGTCTCCTTTTCCCACCATTTGTTTTACTTAAGCTATATTTAGCTATATCTACGCCTTCAACCAAACCCAAAGCCTCGGCCGCAAGTGTCCTCTTCACAACTCTTCACTTCCACGCAAGCGGACAACTCACTCGATTTCCATTTGTTGGAAAAATGATGTACCCAGCAGCACTCGTTATCCCGTCTCTTAAATTAGCATACGAGACATCAGAATATAATCTGAAGCGAAATTTTTAGGGAAAGTTCAGGTAATTTAATGCGTCGTTTTTAATCTTTCTAACAACTTTGTTTGCATGGATCTAATCTCCTACTTTACACACATTAACACATATAATAAACTGTAACCAATGATGCTACGAAGCTGCTTATTGTCGTCGTTATTAAGCTAAGCATTATCCTGTGAGGCCCTAAATGGTTTAATGGGTATAAATTTTACAGTTTTAATATACGATTCCTGGTCTTATATAATTTTGTTATTTTGTGGGTACTTTCTTCTATCCTGTCTGATACATATCCCCTACCTCTACCTCGTGAACCGAATGGTCTGTGCTGGTTATCTCTTCCTCTCCAGCCCTGTCTTCCAGTATAGTATGCCCCTTCTTCCCTAATAGAGTTTATGTTATCACAGTCAAATGCAAACAAAGACTACTGTTTATGCACCCGCCATTTTTAAATAGTGTTACAGCTGTCCGTGTGTGCGTGTGTGTGTGTGTGTGTGTGTGTGTGTGAGCAAGTGAAAGTGTGTGTTTTTGTCCGTGTTTGTGTTCGAAAAATAACTGTCAGACTCATTACTTTGTTGTGAATAATGGGATTTTGAAATAATTTGGTACAAGTGATCACTATATCACGATGATGTGTCAAATGCAAAAACCGTGTCACCACGTTGAAGGTCAATGTCACGATTAAAGGTCAAAGCTTTAACCCCTTATATTTTGTGTCCGGCTCATAACTTTATTATGCATGATGGGATTTTTAAATAATTTGGTATAAGTGGTCATTTATATGACGATGATGTGTCACATTCAAAAACCGTGTCACCAAGTTGAAGGTCAAGGTCACGATTAAAGGTCAAAGCTTAAGCGCCTTGAATTTTGTTGCACATGTGGCACATGCAAAACGGAGTTAAGGTCACGATTGAATGTCTCATATATTGTGGCCGGCTCATAACTTTGTTGTGCATAATGGGATTTTGAAATAATTTGGCACAAGTGATCCCTATATAACGACAATGTGTCGCATACAAAAAAAGTCTAACCAGGTTAAAGGCCAAGGTTACGCTTAGAGGCCGGGCGGTTGGATAGAGCTTCATGTTGATGCAAAAACCGTGCCACCAGTTTGAAGGTCAAGGTCACAATTAAAGGTCAAAACTTTAGCACCTTAGATTTCGTGGTTCGGCTCATAACTTTATTGTGCATGATTGGATTTTGAAATAATTTGGTACAAGTGATCACCATGTTAGGACGATGTGTCACATGCAAAACATGGTCACCAGGTTGAAGGTCAAGGTCATGATCAAAGATTTAACAGCTCATATATCGTGTCAGGTTCATAACTTTGTTGTGCATAATGGGATTTTGAAATAATTTGGTACGATTTATCACTATATGACAACAATGTGTCGCTGGAAAAAATCATGTCATCATGCAGGTTGAAGGTCACGGTCAGGATTTAAGGTCAAAGCTTTAGCACCTTAGAATTCGTGTCTTGCACATAATTGCTTTCAATCATTTGATCATCATAGAACGAGGACCGGGTCGGAAGATTGAAGGTCAAAATGACAATTTTAGGTCAACTGTGTAGCACCTTAGATTTTGAGTCCTGCGTGTAACTTTGTAAAAGGAATGTTCACTTAAAGTTATTCCGGCAAGCATAATTTTATCTTTAAGATGCCTTATTTCTGTGGATTTTAACATTAGCAATTTGATAATGCGGTCAACCAGAATGGACTATAAAAGAATTGTGACTTCTATTAATAAACCAGGGGCATTCGTGTCCTATGGATACATTTCTGGTTTTAATTATGTCCATGGGTACAAATTTGGACCATCATAAACAGAAGTGACATTTTTTTCACGGAGAAGAACTAAAAAACTTTTAGGCCTATCACCCCCCACCCAACTCCCCAACATATGCATAAGAATGGACATTGTCTTTTCCCAAATCTCATCTAATTCTTTTTAGCTCACACACTTGTTGATTATGGCAAGATGATATAATTTGTTTGCTTGTCAAATGGCGAGCGTGAGCCGTTATTACTGATGTTAATGAGTTATCAGTATCTACGAAAGTTGTGAATTGTGTATTTTCTGATTTCTTACACATAATTGTTGAATTGTACACAAAATTGAAGTCAGTTGTACACATTCTCTGAGGCAGGCAAAATAGGGTAAACTAGACATTTTAAGGTGGATATTATCTGAAAGTTTGTATATTGTGCAATTCTAGAATATCATAGAAATTTTTATTGTTTAATAAGAGTTTTACGCTGTACTAAAGTTTTCATTCATAAATATTACGGCATACCAGGACAATAGGTCAAGCAAACAACCCTCTAAACAAATGAAGTTCAGGTAACTTCAACTACCTGAACTGCGTTTGGGTAGTCTGAACTTCATTTGTGTAATCTGAACTTTTTGGGGGTAATATGAAATTGTGTTAAATCTGAACTTTATTCAGGTGATCTGAACTTCATTTGGATCTGTATTTCATTGGGTAATCTGAACTTCATTTGGAAAAGGCCCAGCGCAGTGGCTCAGTGGTTAGTGTGTCTGACTTCTGATCCTCATCCAATGTACCGTAAGTGTTCGACCCCCCCAGTCGACCACAGGTATATGAGGGAGTCACATGAGGTGACTCCGGCTATAGCGGGTGGTGGTTTTTACGAGGTTTCCTTCCGGTTTTCCACCACATTAAGTAAGGCAGAGTAAGAAAAGGATAATCCGTCGTCATATAAGTGAAATACCCTTGAGTACGACGTTAAACGCCAATCAAACAAACAAACCTATTTGGCTGGCACACCGTCATATAATTGAAATAACCTTAAGCACGGCGTAAAACCCCAATCATAAAAAGAAACCAATCAATCCAAATCTCTTCTTTTTGCTATAACCTAAATGTACACGACAAGATCAATGCAATCACAAGGAAATTAATGGAAGCAATACAAATATGTCGACACAAACCAGAATTATAGGTACCAGGGTTTTTTCTTACCTACATGTATAGTGGCTTAATTCAGACCACACGTTGATTATATCTCTAATCATCCAATATTATCGCTGTATTACGTAATTACCCCACTATTTGAACTGTTAATCTTAATAGGACCCCGTAGATCTGTGATTTGTCTGAAGCCATTTCATTTTTTTCAATTACATATGTTTGTACTGTTAATCATTATAAGACTCCCATAGTTATCTGTTTAAACTGTCTGAACTTGAACTGTCTACAACTATATGTACATGTAAACGCACACTATTTCATTGCATTGATCATAGAATTAATTATAACAGAAATATAAACAATGACCTTGTAGTGATCTCTGTACTACGTATACCCTTCTTAAGAACCTTTTTGTTTTTACTACACACTTCCAGGGCCTGATCCAGGCCAAAAGTTTTGGCACCCATCCTTTACTATCCCAGCCAAAAAAAAGCCACGGCTGACGGGTCCAAAATCACTGGAAATGCATTTTAAGCCGTTTTAGGACACTAAATACAAGGGGTTTTTAGGGCCTTTTTTTAGTGGGAAATAATTTTGTGTCTCAAAAGAAAATTTGAAAGTAAGTCAAATTTTAGAATTTTTAATTTCTTCATATTTACTAATTGTTTTCCGGTGTTTTATGCAATAACAACTAAATGTACATCGTTTTTACGTAAACCTGGGAAGGGGGCAAGGAAAATTTCATTATGAATTTTTTATTTTTTATTTTTTTTTTTTAATTGGGTTTGGGCGCCCAAACCCGTTCAAACAGGTTGAAAATTGACCTGAATCAGGCCCTGACTACACAACTAATTGTAAACACAGGATAATTTTTTTAATGTATATATACCTCAATGTTTACAACTGCTTTATATGCTTGTGAACGCTGTCAGAATAGACAATTGAATTATTGCTTCAAAATAAAATAAGACGTTGGAATTCATACCCCTGAAAAAAATGTAAAATTTCTCGCGAACACGAATTTTCAGGTTAAAAATTTCTC
>JAUELC010214754.1:0-10685 GCA_031471745.1 Cryptochiton stelleri | reverse complement strand
GTATTTTTGGTTGATACGCTGTGTTTGGGATGTGCAATACGAATTGGCATGTTTCATATTACAAAAATCAATTCGTACCAAAAATATTTTGAAAACCAGTTGGTATCGTTTCTTTTGGACACTAGTGTAGTTAAGGCCAATCTATCCTCTCCTCCAGATAACTAATAATCCTTATTATCCTTACTTTATAGTTATTACCTTCTCTCGAGATGTAAAGAAGTAATCCATAACAACTCGAGATTAACATCCATTTAAAAAAAACTTGCCTCTGAGAGTTTATCTAGAACATGAGATGATTCATCCCTGTGCCAGCGTGATTATCTTTAGAATTTACTATAGTAAGGTCGACCGCGTGTCAAATCGGGCAATTACCAGAAACGAGATAACCGACACCATCATTTCTTCCTCTTCTAATCCATTCCATTTTCCTTCTTCTTCATATTAAGCACAATCAACTATTTCACCAAACATTGAACTCGTGTTGTCGTCATTTCTGGATTGAATTAGAAATGTGTTTCATTTTACCTTTATTTTGTTAAGAAGCCTGTCAAAATTGCTTAATATATCCCAAAATGTCAAAATGTGTTCAGCTATGTTTGGTTATAGATTTTCTTATCTCATAACACAATTAATTAGAGAATTATAATCATCTTCTCTGGCAAAGTCTCTGTATGGATCTGCTTTCGCTGCAGACTGCACACTTATCACTGGCGTCAACAGGCCCACACTATGCGACTAGCAAAAATTGTGCATGCCAATCGCCAGTTCTAATTTCCTCTAATGGACTGTTCAGCCCGGACACACCAAGGTTGCGTATGGTTAATGCTGTAGGACGAACACGTCAAAGAAATCAAGATTAAGTCGGATTTCTCGCCTGCTTTTCCTCAATTAGAAACCATTTCATTCGCCAAGAGTACGCCTAGGCAGCAAACAGCCAATATAAGCTGACAGAATATTTTTTAAAGCATCACTCGAGAGTTAAGCCTGGGGAATGATGTGCTAATCAAGTTATTCTCATACACGCTTCTTCTAAAACCATCTGGATGTGTTTAATTATTGCCTAGTGGATTGCGATTACACACAGTGCAATGGCAATGTACATGAAAACAAAGTTTTGCGCCTTAATTCATTTTTCATTTATTTGTCTTTTCTTTGAATTGTACGATACGTGCAGATACAATTTATGCCATTTTAACTAAAGAGGAAAGCATATTGCCATAACTATTGCCAGTTAGTCATATTGCCATAACTATTGCCAGTTAGTCATATTGACATAATTTAACAATAAAATTTCGAATCGATGAATCTATTCGATTCCGTTATAAATATGGCGAAGCTTTGTGTAATGCTCAAATATGGTTTCATATCAAGTTAATACATGGCGTTGTATATCCAAAGCAGAGAGACCCAAAGGCAAATTCAATTTATTGCAAGATAGATATAGATTATATTTTTTAATAAAGTAAACTGAATTCAGTTTATTCGCTTCTGAATATAAGCTTATTTAATAAGAAATAAAATTACTTTTTCTGAATTCTGTCTGAATGTTTGCATTCTACAAAAAAAACCGTTATTGCCAATGTCAGATCACAATTGCAATCTGTATTTGCGCCCAAAAAGTTATGGAGGAAAATAAAAGGCTATCGATATGTAGTTATAAATAAGAGCACTCTATATCATGTACGTCAGCTGGGACCATGCTTATCAAGTATTGTTTATTATTGTTTATTTTTTAGAAATATCATGGCGCATTGTATTGTTTTTTGTGTAACCAAGATCTGTTTGCACGTACCTTATTTTTGCCGACAATGGCTTTGTTTTTTATAATGTCATTTTAAAATTAACTTAATTTTATCACATGTAAAGGCTGCATGAATATCAGAACCTTCAATTTCAGTCTAAATATGAAATGAATTCGTTATTTTGTGTGTTGCTGTACGTATGTCTCTAAATTGTTATATATACAATTAACTGAAATTTAATGTTACATGATACGGCTGCTGTATCTCTCTTTAGCACAGTAGAAATCAATAATATGTAAGTTAAGTAGACATCTCGGATTATCAAAGCGCCAGATAACACTGAGATATTGTATGACATTGCCATTATATTTAAGGACACGGAAGTCAGGACGGCATTTGGGATTCATTTCTAGTTACAAGGGTGGCCTTTGTTTGTATATCGTCTGGCGTCTTCAAAGTAAATATAAGCTACATCAGATAAAATCATTTCAAAGATAACTTTGTTTCTTTCCGTCATATTCTTTGTTAAAAATTAAACAACGTAGGTATATTTAATAGTTTTGTTAAATGAAAGTCCACACGGTTGTTTTGTACTGATTCTACATTGCTTATTTCTCGTTTTTAGCTGTAAGTATTTCTGTGGCGTATTTTTAAATTGAACAACGTTAAATTCAAAGAACTTTATAACATGATTTGTTATTTAACAAGCAGGACTATGGATTTCAACGTCTGTTTATAAAGGCAGCGGCGTTTGGGTCCAGGGTCTATCATGGATTTCAACTTTTGTTTGTTAATGTAGCGGCGTTTGGGTCCAGGGTCTATCATAGATGTCAACGTCTGTTTATAAAGGCAGCGGCATTTGGGTCCAGGGTCTATCATGGATTTCAACTTATGTTTGTTAATGTAGCGATGTTTCTGGGTCCAGGGTCTATCATGGATTTCAACTTCTGTTTATTAATATAGCGGCGTTTGGGTCAAGGGTCTATCATGGATTTCAACTTCTGTTTATTAATGTAGCGGCGTTTGGGTCCAGGGTCAATCATGGATTTCTACTTCTGTTTATTAATGTAGCGGCGTTTCTGGTTACAGGGTCTATCATGGATTTCAACTTCTGTTTATTAATGTAGCGGCGTTTCTGGGTACAGGATCTATCATGGATTTATACTTCTGTTTATAATGTAATATTTGATGATCCTTGAATCCGTAACCCTGATAATCAGAAAGTGTCATCTATAATAGTCTAACTTGCTCATGTTTATCACAACATCTATATGCCCCTCAAAATGATTTCTTAATGTTTCCAAACGTATTATTGTTACCCGTTGTGTGAATTGATGTAGGCCTTGTAGGAAATATACGGTATGTGCTATTGGTGTAATTACCTTCGTTGATGGAAAAAAGGTAATCGATATAGACCCAGGTGTGTTAAAAAAGATCTTCATATTAACCACCAAGATTATTGGTCAGGAACATACTTGTCATTTGTATGGACAATAAATGCATGGCATGCGTCTGAGAGCACTGCCATTTAATAGCGCTGAAAGATTTATGAGAGGAATATATGGATGGCTATTGGATATCTGCTCCGTACTTGACTTTTTAAGAGCAGTTATAGTGTTCCAGGTGGTAATATGAGCCCGATGTTTGCATTTTACCGGCTTTATGATGAATAAGTATTTTGCACATAGCCTTTACAGGACAGAAATCTGTCATTTTACCGAAGATATCTGCGCAATTTAAAAGTGGTGAAATTGATGGGATCGGCTGAAACGGAATGGTTGAGTCTTTCTGATGTAATTGAATATAATTTCGATATAGCAGATATTTAACTCTTAAATTTCCATATAGCTAAAGTTTTCATAGTATTAGAAATCCTGATGTTTTAAAGGATTGTGACAAGGTGATGATTGATCTATTAAACAGCACAATATTTGTTTAAACCTCAAAAGCTCCATGCATCTATGTGTTTCGATTTTACAGGATATTATATAGTTTGAACCAATCAGCTATATTTTTCAGCTGAAACTCGTTCTGGTTTCATTCAACCTGTTTGTCTATAACACGTATGGCACACAACTCTTGTTTGTTTGGCTTTGATGAACTCTGAGAGGATACCGTCCTAATACGAATCCCGCGATCGAAGCCACTGGTAAACTTCTCTAAACAAACAATGGCCCACAGACAGCCGATAACCAGTGATGTACATTTCAAGAGGTCCAGCAGGCCAAGACGACAATAATTCTTGAATAATTTAAATATAATAAATTATTCCTAAAAAAATTTTTTTTTTCCCCATTAAGAATGGCTATTGGCTATTGTTAAAAGTTATGATCACAGCAGTTTCCCTACAGAAACAAATATATTGTAGAGTGTATGAACATATTTTATTTCCAAAAATGTCAGATACATGACAAATGGTAACATTTTAAATATTACATCCTCGTTATATACCACACGACAACCTGAAATTCAATACATGACTGGCGATAAGTAATATACGAAAGCAATATGTTATAATTGATAGTAATATACATGGCTATATTACATTATAGCTTATTTGGACATATATTATACTCATAAGTGTTAAACTAATCGTAATTACATGTTTAACTTCAGACTTGTAAATTTGAATTTCGGTATTAATATACTTATTTTCAGGTTTTCCTGCATTTTTTCTCTCGAGAAAAATTGAAATTGAATTTGAATTTAAAATTTGAAATGAAATCTAATAATAACATCCTTTTAATTCTTTAAAATAGTTTTAACGAACGTTTATTTATTGTAAAAATTGCCTTGGTATCATATTGCGGACTTTTTGTCATCCACATTTGATATATGCTTGGCGTGATGTCAGTTTCAAGCTACATGTCATAAAGTAATATTGAAAATTTGATTTTATTCACAATATTGAATTCCATTGTCCATCAAAGTTCGTTTCTGTAGGTAATTCGCAGAGAAAACAATTAAACTGTCATCACAATAAATTGAATGTGGTTTGGAATTGTGATAAATTTATCTATGCGTATACATAAGTCCATAATTGTTTTAAAAAAGTTCATGCATATAACAAACTGGAAGCTTATGCAACATTGAGTTTTACATAATAAATATAAAATAATTTACACAATATTTACAAATGATTTACACGTACATTGCATTTTTATTTTAAATATCATTGGGAAAATATTTAAACTGGTAAAACAAACCAATTTGTAAAGTCCATATATGTATGGCATATATGTACACGGGTTGTATTGAAATATATTTACATAATCTACACATTATTTATAATAAATTATCCCAATACACCACAAGGAGTGATGTCTATTGGCAAAATATGTGACTTAAATATACATAGAATGGTATTTTTAATTCAACAAAGGACACGTTTTGTTGAAATTAAGAATGATTTTTAAAAAATTACAATGGTGTAATCGAATATGTTAAATAAGCCATGGAACTCATAGTTGATAAGGACATCTATTCAATGCATTATGTAATAAAGTTTCACTAGATTTTGGTACCACGGATTCAGTCTTAAATGTCACGTTATATATAGCAAGCATGAGGCGCAAAGCTTGATAATACCAGCGATTTAGCCTTATATTACATGCAGTAAATCATATATAGTGAGTGACACACCGTAATGGTGGAAACTTGACTCCTTAAGTTAAAACAGTCGATCGTCAAAAATATCTGAGCATTCTTGTCAGAGCATTTGACGCATGGTGTTGGCGCTGGCATCGGGTGTCCATTTTGCCAGCAAAGCGCTGAATCTGATACAAAATCCATGTCCATTTCCCAAGAAAATCCCTCTATTACAGATAACGGTGTATAAAGGCCATTCCATTGAGACAGCAATAGACATCTGTCATGCCATATCTCCACGTGTGCTGAAAATGACAACCCTTCAATATGCTCGCATATAAAATGGCTCTCTGTGACCATTAATATTTGGCAGACTGTTCATTGCCATACTGCTCGCTCTGGGGGACTCATTGCGGATGGTATGATCCCAAGAAAAAAGGGTTAAATGATTCATTTGTCATTTCGCATTACGTCTCTGTTGTGGGAAATTCTGTCGACTCCTGGCGACAGCACCGCAGGGCATCCACGCCTGACGCACCCATAGGTCAACATTGGATGGTTTCAACATGAAGCCAGCCCTGCCCATGAACGACAGCACTTCATAAGTTTTAGTGAGAGGACCGGTCTCTTCCTAATGATGCGATACACCAATTTTTGTTTTTCGCATATATTCCACTAAAATAAACTTTCCTTTTTTCAAGTCGACTTGTCTTAATGTCCTTCTCTAGATTTTAATACAAACAATCCGTCTGCCCGTTAAACCTGGCATGCTTCGTCCATTGCCATGAAGGTCACTATCACGATGCTAATGGCAGCTCACTATTCCTCGCGGGGGTTCGTTTCGTAGGTCGACACAAACAGAAATTTAAAGCTTTGGTTATAAAGTCGAAAAATTCGAAAATTGTAAGTATGCTGGCTCCAAGATAAAGTGCCATAGTACCTCCAACATCACCTGAAAAAAATAATTTTCAAATCATTCGGGATACAATAAGTTAAAAAAGCTCTAAATGGACAATGTAGTTGAATATTAAAATAAGGGTAATTAACATGTTACGTCATGTTACTTATTTAAAATATTTATGATTGTTTGCAAAAAAAAAGCATAGGACGCACAATTTAAACGCACATGAAAACAATAAGTCAAAATTATAATTTATCAATATTGTTTTTCCTTACATTATTTATTTATTTGTTGTTATAAGTATTATTTTTATTATTTTTATTATTTTTATTATTTTTATTGCACACAGTAAGCTACTTAAAATCACAAATCTCTTTCTTGAAACTCATAAAATAGACTATTGGTTTAATTTTGAATTGTTGTTAAGGGACGCTCATACGATTCTATGTTTGTACATTTCAATTTTTTGCGTACGAATTGGCCTATGTGTCTGAAATCAAGCAACCAAAATGCTTGGGAACACGTATGTCCGTACCAACTGCCAAAGAAATGAACATTTGAAATGCACAGTTTTTCATGTCACTAGCTGTCAGATATTATGCGCATGCTTTGTTATTTCTTTCAAAGGTTTGAATAATTAATATGACATCGTTGTACCTCTTAGCGAACAAATAATGTATGTCATAAATGATTGAAGATTTGGGTATGATGGATTATCATCTCATATAGTTGTCAATAATTGATGACTGAAAGACCGCAATAGAGGCGGAAAAGGCGATTCCTGAATCGAAGGATCGACGTGATGTCTGATTCAGAGACAGAAACTACCAGCCATCACCAACCACAACTAATCCATTGTGCACAGTCTTTGGATATATTTGTAACGTAAGTGCTGATGCTTAATTGTCGGGTGGGGTGGGGATACAACTCCATTTGGATTAATGTCTAATTTTTTGTTTTAAATTTATTTATAAAATAATTACATATGTGGAATGAAACCGAGAAAGATGTCAATTAAAACTTAAAAGTTCGAACAAGGACGGGTCACTTTTACCCCAAGCGTTATGCAATGCTAGGAGTTATATTAGAATATAACTGCATTCTTGTGTTGTGAATAAAACTAACTTCGGGAGACTTCATTACATAGGATTAAGGAATGCTGATAAATATACGCAAGCGGCTGAAATAGTGCCAACGTTTAATTAAGCTCTACATCGGTTAACTATATAGCTATGTGCTGTTAATGTGAAAAGAAGTATAATGGCATTTCTTGCGAACACTTTTTCTTTATGTAGAAAATTTATTTATTCAACACTGGATAATTTACGTTTTATATGATACGGGATGATACAGTTTATGAAGGTAATCTTACTTATACCTATTGAAGTGTTTGTAAGCGAGTGGCTGAAAAAGTCTAGCAATATTTTCCCAATTATTACACACGACTTGCTTGTAACTGGTTGCGTTTTCAGTTCAACTGTCTCTGTTTAGGGGCCGATTGCTCAAAGCGCTCCCAAATGTAATATGCTATTAGATTACGTCGCGTAATGTTGAGTGTCTATCTCTAATCCAGTATTAGTAATTTAATCTAGGTCCCGGCCCCTGTATCGAAGCATTGTTTTGGTAAAAAAAGCTAGCAACTTTTATGATAAATCTTTTTTTCTCTTTTGTAATAGCCTATTACGTAATCTAAATAATTTTTAGTACGAATCTGTATAATTACAATTTTGGATACAATATTGCATTACATTTCATCAAGTTTCCCATTATGTCTTGAATAAATTGACTTACATGCTAAATCTATGAGTCCATAAGGGGAGTGTTGTGACATCACTGTTTCAGACAGGTCCTGGTAATATACTTCCAGTTGAAGGAAATTATTTCTGTAAAAATAACCACAAATCACATTAAAACCTGTGATCATAAATTACAATTTAATTTTCTGCACATAACATGCCATTACAGCTTTCTTCTGTCATCATAAAACAGATGGCAGTTTAAATCAAATATATGAATAAAGTGAAGGGCCGGTTGGCTGAGTGTTGTGTGTGGCAGCCATTTACGGCCAGCGATTCGGTGTCTCACCCTGAGGGTATTACTGCAAAACTAGAAGTTGTTCATAGAGATTATCAAAATTACGAAAATACAATATTAACAACGGGTATTAATTACAAAGAATGTTGTATTCTTTTTGAGGAAGAAATACTTAAATTTATGTTATCTGTGATTGGCAATTACAAATTTCATGCCTATAATATATTGATCAAACATTTTAATATCTCGTTTAATTAGCATCGTTGTGTGATGAGATCTATTGCTGAGCGATCTCGAAGTGCAATATGACGTTATTTGAGAAGCTTGTGTACATAGGTTAAGGCATATCGATCAACACGCGCTAACATCTGTTCTCAAAAATTACCATTTTGTGTAAAATAACACATGAATAAACATAGCTCAGGGAAAAGAGGCTTAACTTTAATGTGACAGAATATTCAATGAAGATTAACCGTTTTGAATAAAGCTGCGACGTTAAATTTTAAAGTCACATGAAAAAAATTAAACTATTAAGAAAATCAAGCAATCTGTCAGCCACTTTCCAGATCTGGTTCGTTATTTTATTTCTTGAAAATTGTTATATTCATGATGGTATTAGCGACCAGTGATCAAATTTAATATTTCCTGAGGCAAAAATAACAAGGTCGCAATTAGCAGTAGGATTCTAACTTTGTTTCTGCGGCATTGATTGAAGCAGACGACACAAACTCAAAGCCTAAGGATGTTTTCTGAAAGACTCATGACAAAGATGGCTGACAGAAATCTGGGCGACTTATTAAAGGCTGTTGTGGAGTAGGCAGTTTGGTAAACACATCGGCTAACGCAGGAAAGCAGATCGGAGCGTGAACATAATTATGACTCCGGCAAGGCAGTATTGATTCCTCTTTGAGCATTAAGAACATAACGAAATCTTTGGAGCTTTGCTTTAAAAGACAGACAATTTGCCTACAATCAACTCCATTATAAATTAAAACAGACAGCGGTTCCCGAACGAACATAGTTATTGTCTATCTCTTTAAATGAACCCCAATCAAAATTCTTTCATATTTTACCCTTTCAAGCAATTTTGCTGAAAGCTACGCCGAAGAGAAGAAACTATAGTTTTTGTTCGCGTGTTTTCTGTCATATCTAATTAAGCAAGGGGAGAAATATTTCTTTTACAAAGCATCTGTTAGGAAGAAGGCAATGAATATCATTCACAAGCTTGAATTATAGCCAATTAATGACAGCTGTCATTATACAGCTCGCTAAATCAATACAATGACAACCACGAACAATTTATGCATTGTCAACTAAAGCAGGGTAAATAGTAAATCTGGCAACGGCATAAGTCATCTAAATTTGAATTGCGTTCAAAGTCAAATTGAACTTATTTGACATTAATTGAATTAAGAAGAGCACATACATTAACGAATGTGAAATAAATTACCCAAAAATAAATAAATACGAAAATAAACGAACAGATAAATAACAGTATATCAAACAATGATCTTTTTTCTTGTAATATTTGGATTCGGAGATTAATGTTGGGTATCTCAGATGGGTTCAAACCGTTTAGTATGTATGTTTTAAAAAAAATATATTAACCACGCAATTTAGGTCATAATAATAACAGTGATAATACTGCTGGAATTGGAATGAAAAAGAAAGAAAAAAACTCACAGAAAGAAATCTCCATCCAATTTGTTCATGTCTAAATATTCTTTTAACTCTCCTTGGTATTGTTTAATCAGTAATAAATTCTCGCCTAATGTTACACTGAGATGTTCCGCTCCTCGCTGTAATGTCGTCTTGTTCAGTTTCTCGTTAAGATTGGAGACTCTCTTTAGGCCGAAGTCCTTAAACCGTGGAGCTATTGGTCGAATTTTGTCAACTAGCGACTGGAGATGAGTAAGGGCTTCCTGGGATGACGCTTTAATTGTCTCTAACGATTCCTGCAAAAAAAAATCAATGCGACCCATAAAACTTTGGTTAAATGAACATTCACCAAATATACATGTACTATCACTTTCATTTATTCTGACACTATATGTTGTATGGGATATATAGTACATATATATCAATCAAAACAATTCTAGTCTGAAGTTTGATGTTAAATACACCATTTTTAACCCATACATAATTGAATATAAGTCATCAATAAATATATTATTCATTTCTATAAGTATTTAAAAAAGGCACATGTAAAATGTAGATGAAAATATATGGGTCTATAATCTTATACATTTGTCCACAACCTATTAAATCACTAATGCAAAAAAAGTTATTGATGTTGAGTGGATATTAATATATTGTTAGTCCTAAAAAGTGACACAAGAAACAATCTAATTTCTCAAAGTACTGTTACCTTGATATATATATATATAATATTGTCACCTATTCTGTTAAACTATAGGACA
>JAUELC010214643.1:0-10685 GCA_031471745.1 Cryptochiton stelleri | reverse complement strand
ATTACAAGCCATAAAAAGAAAGGGTTTGGGATTGATTTGGCTCAGTTTCCTTCAAAACAAAAGCCACTCGTGTTTTGTTGTTATGTGTGTTTGGTTTCCTTCATTAAGTCGTACAAATTTCAAGAAAATAAATAAAAATCAATTTTAATGATAAAATATCCTGGAAAACTGGAAATCTCCTTGAATTTCATGACTCTACTTCTGTACCAACCCTGTAATAAAAAGCTACGGTAAAGTTAACTTTTTAGTTCCGACAAATTATCAGTGTGATTCTGTTTGAACAGGCCTTATAGCTAAGGGCAGCAATGTTCTGAGCATAACCATGCTGTCTTTACTTAGCACTGGAGGAACATTAATTTTCAAACACTTCACATTTTATGGTTTGTGTAAGTGACTATTTAAAGTTGGAGTACGACACCGTCATATAAGTGAAATACCCTTCAGTACGGCGTTAAATACCAAGCAATCAATCTGTTTGAACGGGGTAAAGAATAATGATTTAAACAACTAAGGTAAACAATATAAATCTAGGATTGTCGTGGTGAAGCAAAACCCTGACTTTTAACATGTGTATTTAAATTTATTTGGAATGTAATTTATAAAGAAAATACATTGATTACAAAAGTAATATTCTTATTAATAACTTTCAATTTTTGGTTTTGTGGTAATGAATGCTCATACATTATTATGAAAGTTTATGTACTGAATGCTGCACTGTGATATTTTAGCCCAAGTATTATGTTGGACTGGTTTTAGTGTGTTTGTATTAATGTTGTGTTTAATCAACACTTTGTTATAAAATTTATAAAGATTAATACCTATTAACAAAGCTCTATCTGCCCGCAATTCTAATATTCTCTCAAATGAGGCCCAATAATTGAAAATACGAGTGTGCCTGAAACCACTTTCTTTCCAAGCCATGGTACCATATCCCTCTGAACATATCAGAGGGATAGGGTACCATGGCTAGCCTGTTCCCTAACCGCTTTGAGTGAACTCCATAGGCCTTCCGGCTAATTAAGGCCTTAACTCGCAAATTCCTCGGAATAACCCCCGGATATATACACTTATGGTCGAGGCAGACCTTGACCAAGTTGCATGTGCAGTACACCTTATCTATAGCTTAATATGATACACTATTAACGGTAAAATGAAATCAATATGCAAAAACACTCTCGCAATTTACTAACAAATACTTTCAAAATTTATAAAACGAAACATTGTAAACAATCCTTTGACGTACTAGTTCATTGACTTGCCATACTTATATTGGAATATTGGATTCCTCCATAGAGCACTAAACAAAACTGGGAAAGAACATAGGCCTAAATACCAAATTATTAAATGTTGTGGCTGCAGTCGTGCAGACACTAGCCAAACTTGCTAACATCTTAATGACACCTGACACTTAAACTTAATCATAAACTAACCCAATGTATTAAGGGATTAATTATATCCTTAATTGGTAACAGGTTTTACAGTGCTTGGCAAAGTGTGATAAGCGAAAAAGAAGGTATTTTACTAGGCGCGAGTCAACGTATAATCGGCTTAGCCAGTCGGGAGTTTGGAGCGGTTATCGGCGATGTCGTTTCCCGGCTGCAACAAGCTTCAAACTCGCCCAGCTGTAAGCGGTCTGGAGCCTCGGCTGTATCATGGGGATAACCGCTGCCATTAAGCCTTGTTAGTAAATGATAACTGTGTATTTCTATAGGTCGTTTGGTCAATTTAACGGTCTGGAATGTCCAGAGTAGTCGCCATTGGTCAGTAATTACCGCTATATCGGACAAACTAGCCAGCTCCGTTGTAATATGCCAATTTATTATATGGACATGAGCAACTAAATTGCCTACATATTGCGAGTCAATGTTGAAACGCTAACAGTTAACAATCTTAGCAAGTTGGTACCGTAGGCCTATAACATTGCCCGTTAATGCAACATGTGAAAAGAGGGGAAGCCTAGGTTAAAACGAACCGGGCAGACTTTTTCCAAAAGTTTACCCCAAGGGGTATTATCATGATACTATGATACTACCCCAACTGTCCCAAGGGGGTATTATCATGATGCATAATACTACCCCAAGGGGTAGTATTATAAGTATTATTTGATTTTATTTACACATGCGATGTTATACACTCTTTCTATACCAGCTGCGTACATTCAGTATGCCAATGGTAACAAATCGCATAACAGTGATAACATAAAATAATATAGTATAGTCCCGGGTTCGAATCCCGGTGGAAGCGAGCAAATTTTGTTTCTCTTCATTTATAAAAAAAAATATATATATATATACATCATATGAAATAATATATATTTTTTTTATAAATGAAGAATGAAAAATGAAAAATGAACCCTTGGGTTACAGGCTCAACACTCTAGGCCTTCAGAATGACCTATGGCGGCTAACGATATAGTATAGTAATACTCATGAATGAGCCCTATATGTGTTTTACCCTCAGTTTATATCCTTTAGATATTCATATATACTTTTTAATTTTTAGTTTACAGAAATAAAAAAATATATAGATATAAGATAATATAAATAATCTAAATAAATATAAACATTTTAATACATTGATAATAAGTTTTGTCATACTTGCATGGACATACACTTAGGAATATATATGTTCTTAGATAAGTTCTTGCAAACATTAACATTCCGCTTAAGGTAAACCTGGAGGAACTGTTTGCTAATATGGTAAAGTATAAATAGTTCTTCTGAACAAAGCTCACTCAATATAAAATATATACATATAAATGCATGCAATTAACAATGGCATTTAAGGCTAGCGATTTGGTGCCCGGTTCAAAGGGCAGCGAGTTCGATTCCCAAATATATAGGAGCAGCAGCAGGGGTTGATAAGTATAATATACGAGCCGCTTAGCTGCTAGTAGATTGCATAATTTGGCCCAAAAAATTCAATATATACTTTTGTCATGGAGAAACTAGTAAATTTTGAAGAAAAAATATTCAATTTTGTAAGTTTTGGGTTTCGTAGGAAACTGACTTCTATCAACCCCTGATACTGTTCTCAGTGTGCATAAATTACCGAACTAGTATCAGGTCAGCTTAAGAGAGTGTTATCCCCCCAAAATAAAAGAAATACTGTTAAACTCATTTCTGTGTATATTAGCTCACTATACGCTCTTAGTATATTAGGTGGGCGGTTAGAGGGGGGTTCCTGTTACCCTGGTGCTCTCAGAGCTAATTTAAGGGGCAACCCGAATCTGATCTGTTGTGACGTCTAGCACTGTGAATTTGCACATCGCTTCTTGCACAATGTAGTATGTACTGTGATTGTCTTGTAACTTGGCATTGTCTGTTGCCAGTGGCGTCGATGATGGTTTCCTTCATCCATTGGGCTGGCACGCCGTCATATGAAGGAAATAACTTTAAGTACGGCGTAAAACCCCAATAAAACAAACTTAACTATAGTGATTACACTCATTTCTCCTGCATTAGATGACGAAATGAAGTGTCAAAAACGTTGAGTAAAATGAAGTTTTCTATTTTCGGAATTGCACTTTTTGTGTATTATGCTCAATTAATCAAAGGAACTATATGATTTTATATTAAAAAAAGTTATTCCGTTAAAAGGTTTTATAACTGTATTAATTCTATGAGCTAGACACGAAGGTCTATGATAATCAATTGTCATCTAATGGAGTATAATGATAAATTGTTAAATTACAAAAAAGTACTCTCCGAAAATTTCTGTGCTTCAACAGACAACTTGTTGAACATGTGTAACCTAGGGATTTCCAGTTGTGCTGTTTTAATGTATATCTAAAGGCGTGTCATTTAATATGTACCTGAAGTGAAAATAGGACAAGGGAAGATATATTACATTATAGCCTATAGGCTTACAGAACATTAAAAGCAAAATAACTTACCATGCAGGAAACATAAAATCCATAGTGAATATCGCAAAGCCTTTTCGTAAGACAACACATATCTCAATTGTAATTTCGATAATGTAAATAGATCCATTTTGAAGGGTGCTTCTCTAAGAATGTCTGGGAAGCTTAACGTCCCAACCAAGGAGACAAAATTATTCGTATTACGTACTCCGTGGTCCGATGAGGGAATTTAAACTCTCTCTGTTATACAGTAATAAGCCTAACAAACAGAGACAATGGCCTTGAGGCTACATAAGGCCAGGAATAAATCACATTTTTACAATGGTGGAAAATTATTTCTGAAGACCAACGAACGAAATGATAGCTCGACTTCGCCTGTGGCTAGTACGGTAGTCCGTATTCACAAAGCGGATAATTCGCCTGCTGTCAGCGCCTACGGCCGGCAGAGACAGTAACACAGGATTCTCGTATACACCATACCTACTGCCCTCGGCTAATTATGTAAATAGTCGTCATGGGCCAATGAGATTAGGTCTTTACGGACAATAATCACATCCACTGAACAGCACTGTCAAGTCATTGCAAGAGTTTTTATATCCATGGAAAGTTGTTGATCAACAAGCTACACTATTCACAAGGACTGAATGAAGTGACTGAGTGGCTCATTGAACGACGCGCTCCCTACCACCGACCGCCAGTCAAGAGCATCTCTTCCAGTCCAGCTTGCATTTTCTGAGCACCATATTCTTGGGTTTCCACACTGACATACCATACGCTTCTGTTAAACCGAGTTAAAGACACGGTACATATGGTCAGATATATGATCTTAACGAAGAACACAAAACATCTTGCCTGGCAAATAACACTTTGTGAATATATGAAGCTATAAATCACTTAAATTAATGAACTTATTAACGTTAAGATAGAACTTAAGCAAAGAAATACTCAATACAAATTAATTGTTATTTAACGCCGTCCTCAAGGATATTTTACTTATATGACAGTTGTAAATAGCCACCCTAACACAACCATAAACTGTTTTCTTCTGTTGGAAAAATAATGTTAGTCCAGTGATAAAGGGACAGCATGAATGTACGCTTGGAACATGCCGCCTTTAGCCAGAGGGCATAAGACAAATTAAGATTTATTAATTAACGAAATATAATCTTGAGTTTGAACAAAATAAAAACAACGGTTGTTTTATTTTGGCTTGGTGTTAACGCATTACTTCAGGTTGCTTCTCTCATATGACGCTGGTTACTGGTAACTATAATTGTAAGTTATTCGTAATCCTGTATATCTGGGGAGGGTGCACAAGGACGAATATTGTGGGCAACTGATCCACTGTGCCGCCACCACCGTCACCTCTCCGTACGTACTAACACCGGCTCATCGTGAGGTCAGTAAGTAACACGGAATGTTTTCCAACGAGCAAGTTTTCCCAAGCGGGATAACATGAATCGACTTAAATAAAAAATTTCAATTAATCCACTAATCAATCGGACGAGCGGACAGACAACTAGCCAACCTCCTAAGCTCCGAACCGTTGGCCCACGCACTAGCCAGCCATCCAGCCCAGGAACTATAATTACCAACCAACAAACCAACATTAAGCAAAGACCGTACAAGGATATCGTAGGACAAAATTGTCTTGTCATTTATTGTATAAAGAAACGGTAGGCCCTATGTCTATTCATGTATTTCTTTTCTTGCATGTCGACACAACATAAAGCATTAGTTGGTAGACCTACTCTTTGATACTGTAACTTTATGTGCGGTTCAGCCTGGTGTGACATTTAACGATTTCGATCCCCGCGTGTTTTTTTTTAGTTTGTCATAGTTCTCCGGGTGGCAAAAGATAAGATCTTTACTCGATGGTATACATAAGCCATAAGCTGAGATATTATCAACGGTAAGAATAGTTGACAATATCAGTTGACTTTAATGTTAGTGTAAAATCTGACATCTGATATTTACTGCCTTCTTTCTCGTATGATCTCACACAGTTCATGTGGGAGAAAATATGCACTATGTCCAGCCAATCATGATATGGTATCGATGCAGCGATGCAGTTAATGTTCAAATAACTGATTAGTTGAAGAATTTATTGTCTACCGATCTCCTAATTTGAACGGGATTATAGCCTGTGGATGTTAGATTTGTTTGCTGTTACAAATTACAAACATAGTATCAAATGACAGCATGCATTTGGCCATCTATACTAGAACGTACGACGCTATCTGGGTACCAAAGTAAATAGGCGCCATTTATAAATGTACGAGTTCGGAGTGCACTGAATAGTTGTATGTTTTGATACCTCATGACAAGATCGTCATATACTGTACAACTACACAATTTAACAATCGTTGATATTTTATAGTATCTTTTTACTCCGTGGTCATAGGCCTATAAGTCCAACGGGGTATTAGGACAGCTGACTCGCGTTCTTTTTTTGAACACTTTGTTCAAGATACTATTTCTCAGTAGTCTATGGATAGATGTTCAAACTGTTGTGGACAAATACGACAATCACTTGAAAACTCTGATAAGTTACTGCAGATGGAAACCTCGTCCAGTCATTAACAAGAAGTTGAATCCACATCAGAACCTGCCTTCATGTTATATATTTATTCTTTGAAATACGCAAAAAAAGACGCATTTTTTAGTCACACAAAATAAATCAAAATTGAAGTGGTTAGTGTTCTTTCGACAGACATCGAAGTAATTTGTGGATACGATCAGTGATAACTCTTATCGGTTGACAAGTGCTGCGACATGTCACGTGACATTCATTACACGTGACATTACACGCGTAATGTTATTCCGGTGGCGATTATTTCATATGTAATTAATTTTTTTTCTGATCACATTTGTTAGAATAATTTTGATAACTTAGTTGCATGATGACAATTTCGACAAAATAGTGGTTTATGTTAAGTTTAATATCATCATTTCAGGGAAAACTAATTAGTTAAAGTTTTTGTATTTACTGGAATTTAAGAAAAATCCCGTCAATAGCTTATTATTAAAGTACAACAGATACTGGTATATAAACTCTGCAAGACAGGAATAGGCACAGGCTTGTTGTTCCCTTTCTTGTGATATATAAAGCTAAACATTTTTGTAGAACTGTTAATATACCGGCAAGTCTTTTTGACGGAGCGGCCCCCTACACCATGGATAGGCAGCCGGCAGTAGACCTATTATCCGTTACGTGTAGCCCAGCAGTTTTTACCTCCACATTGTGGCATGCTACAAGGAGATCCGGCTATTGAGTCGGCTCTTGTATAAATTTAGGATGAACGTTGTTGATAAGAAGTGACACAGTGGCACGGCAGGTTAAGCTGTTTTACCCCACAGACAAACTGCCAGAGTTAGGGATTTACAATAAGCCAATGTACCAACTGTATACAATGTACAGAACTTGGATCAGGAGAATTGTAAACGCAACTAAACACCCTGCTTTAAGCATCTCGTTTAGGTGTGTCATGCAAAATAATATAAACAAATATTCTGAATCTATTAAATATCTCCAAGTGGCATTTGATAATAGGGAAAATTATTTTATGGACTCCAAATTCTGTTTTAGCATGCACGTATAGCTATAGGGAGGAGGGGTAGGGCCACGGATGAACAGGTGCCCCATCCAATGCTCGTCTTTACAACAACATTATTGTAGGCTGCAGGAGTTATCTCCTAATTTATACTTATTAACCTATTGAACGTAGATGCTGTTACATATGAGTTATCATTATGCAGTAGCCTTACCAATTTAGATTGGATGTTGTTTTACAAGAATTGCCAAGACACCTATATTTTAAAAGTTTTATTCCCATTATGCTAACGGTTCTTAATATATACGTCAAAATACTTGCATGGATTAAATCTGTTTCGTTCGTTTTGAATACCTTCAGCCAACAATTCTAGACATTTGACATCCAGTACATAGCAGGACGAGTGCTCTACAATTCTGCACTCTTATCTTTAATATGTTCTAGTTTTCCTTCATCGAGCTGATTTGTTATGTTAGCCTATGCATCTAAGCACATGGTAAGTATCACCCATCTAAATACCCGACAACTTTTTGTGTTAGCTCACAATTCCTGTGACGTCACGCTAAAGCCTGGAATGATTGATTGCTATGGCGACAGTTAATTTAATCCTCCTTATATTTTATTCAGCCATCCCTTATGTGACATACGCAATCAACACAGGCATCACCTTCGTGTAAGTGAATAATGTTAAGTACTGGGTAAAATACATATCCAACAAAAAATATATTATGTATTACAATTGTAATTATTCCCCTATAGGAGGATCCTCTGGTGAAGACTATAGATTTATCCCTTCGTCTGTCCGTCCGTCCGTCTGTAACGCCAAACAGTTATCCGTATCTTTCGTTGTAATGCTTCAACGGATTGAAATTAAATTTTGTATGCAGTTAACTAATGACAACGTCCAAAGAAAGTTGGAGTTTAACGCAGTTTTGTCCATTTCTTTGCAAAGTTATTATCATTTTGACTTTAATAAATAAGCAAGGTCTTTCAGTTCGTCTATAATAACTCTTAAATGGTAGACGACTTCTGTATTGCCTCGCAGTTCTAAACGCCTTGTTTATCACTGAATTTTCCTCAGAACATTGGCACTGGCCAGCGTAGCTGGTGCGCTCAAACGGTTCAAACCATGTCATCCCCGCGTACTCTATGAAATCTTGCACTTAGTAAAAAAAAAATAAAAAAAAAAAACGGCAGCGGAGCGGCGGATTAATACAGGTTAATCGCAAAATGTTCAATTCTGTGTCTTGTTCTGAACTCATGAATTCTTTATGTATATGAAAATCGAAAGTGTTGCATCAGACTGATCAGAGCGAATAATTCCGATTTTAATTAATCCGGGAGCCTGTTTTAAAATGAATCCGACATTTTCCCACCATCTCGGTAACATTTTAGATTTTTGTAGCTTGACGTCTAAGCGAGTTAAGTTGATGGTTTACACATAAAAAGACCCAGAGAATCCCAGAATTCTTAATAAGACAGCTTCATACCATTGATATCAAAAAGAGTACTGTCAGATACGAAAGGCTCACTCTGTGCGATATACCAGATCGCTTCTTTTCAATAACTTAGAATTGTACAAATTTTCACGAATTCATTTCTTTTTTGGACAGTATTTGATTTGACACGCAAAAAACTGTTAAGTGCAATAACTTAAAATAACATAGTTTTATTTATTCGAATTCTGTATCTCTATAAGGCTACATGTATATAAAGGCTACATGTATATGGTAGACTGCTAATATAGATACAGAACTCTGAATCTATGGCCAGCGAGTTGTTTGTGGCGTTTTCCGCTCGGGTGCTTTGAGTGGGCTGACTGATATATGAAAAGACACAAGGCGTTAAAAAGACCGGTCTCTTCCCACCAGTGGGTCGTCCGTACCAGGATAGGCTGGTAAGATAACGATCTGACCACCAATGGACCGTTACACAGCTCCTGGCAAATTTTAAACATTTGAGCGTTTTTAATTACTCAACAGTCCCCACCCCTGAATATACATGTTTGGCTTTTCCGGTCGCTTTACTTTCATTCCTGGTAATCGCTCGTCCTTTTGTCCCGCTAGTTCAACGTCTCTTTCACGGGAAGATGGTAATTATAATAACAAAACAATTCAAGTACATGAAGGACTGTGTGTGAACTTGCGTACACTGAAAAACATAGGTATTTCAATAAAAGTAAGACAGTTAACGTACAACGTTTTTTACAAGTTGACCCGTGCATAAACGGCAATTCCCCACACATGTAAAGACCTCCCTGTCAAAGTTAGACTCCATAATTTCAATGTTGTAAACGTAACCTTTATTGTATAGTATTGCGTTTCTTGGCTATAAACTTTAGGCTAAGGGCCTACGTTTTGTTATGTACTGTTCGTCGACTCCTTTTCACGATTTTTCTTGCAATAAACCCTATATCATGCAACTAGTCAACGTTGAATTTTTGGACATCTTGAACAATTCCCGAGATTGAAACTTTTGGACATCTTAGATTTTCAATATTCAAATAAAGTCCAGATGGCGAATGACGAATGGTCAATTTAAGCTTCCATAGTTTGTTAAGGACATCCTTTAATGTCGTCAGCACTTGAACATAGTTGACAGGTCATCGCCAGTGTTGTCTAGTCCAGACAAACATAACGACAACGTTCTTTGCAGCCCTTGACTATTTACCGACTAAGTGTAATGTACACTAGACAACTTAAGTGATTGGTCAAACGGTACTACTTTGAAACCACCTGTCTTAAAGGCAGCTTAATTAGCACCTGTGTTGAAGAGCAGTCGTTTTGGGAATTCTAAGCAAGTCATAATTCAGATTCATAAATGGTTCACCTAAAAGTCGGGTTACTTTAGTACTTTGGTGGTTAACGCCGTACTAAAGATAATTTCACTTATATGTAGGCGGTGTCACTGTTAATGGTTGAGAAAATCACCCCGCCTACAGCGAATAAATGGCAACTGAGACGCATTAATAAAGACGTTCTTCTGTATCATTAAGTAAACTATTGTTCAAATCAATAACTGGTGACTTTCTACAAATAGACCCACGGAGATCTGACATGTTCAAAACTTTATCCGAACTTTCACCGATAGGACACACAGATTGAAAATGAAATCTGGAAAGAGATTGAAACGTTGTAACCGTGCAGATTAATGCTTGATAACGATATCTGGAATGAGATGGAAACGTTTTAACCAATATATGATCACGTTGTCATCCATACGTCAGTTAGTATTGTTAATATCATCCCAGAATTCTTAATAAGACAGCT
>JAUELC010214532.1:0-10685 GCA_031471745.1 Cryptochiton stelleri | reverse complement strand
GTAATATTTATCTAGGTATAATATAGCTGTTTCACACCTTATAACGTAGAAGCTATTAGTGTAATATTTATCTAGGTATAATATAGCTGTTTCACACCTTATAACGTAGAAGCTATTAGTGTAATATTTATCTAGGTGTAATATAGCTGTTTCACACCTTATAACGTAGAAGCTATAAGTGTAATTTATCAGATAAAACCACTGAATATACATTTATGAACTCGATATTATAATGAAAAAAAGTGTTTTGGAACCTCTCAGTCCAAGTTGTCAATGATGTACATGTTTAACACACTGGTATAGTGCAATTGGGAACATATAGACAACGTTTTGTCGTCGTCAGTAGTATAATGTATGCTGAATCACAATTCGATCTTTTATTTAAAAGTACAACATAGCAACCAAACTCGAATCAAAACATATATAAGTATATTCAATTGATAAAATAAATCAGTATAATTATTGGAACGAAAAATTAGTTGGAGAATTATTATTCCCATCATCTTGGATTAAATGACATTTAAATATGGACATTCGCTAAAACACGTATGCACATATCATCGGATTAACGAATACTAATTTTATACGTAGCCAAAATTCTATCTGCCTAGGACTGAATGAAATAGTATAAAGATTTGCTATATCTTTTACCATGTGCCGTTTATTTCGGAGAGTAAATGTAGTGTCATCAGACCTCATTAATAATATAAACTATCAACGGGGTTCACCGTTAAACGAAGAGGCGATCTGAGACTAGGCTAGTGTTGTCGTTAGATTTAAATATGAGAATCGTAAGAAAAATAATAAATAGCATTTGGCCACATGGATTAATTGAGAAAACTACACACATTTCGATATACGTCTGTTTCGGTTTTAACCCTTTCAATTGTTCACATGTGTAAAAAATGTTGTAATTTATGGATCCGTATATTTGCATGCAGTGAGCTAAGCAATTAGTTGAAATGGGTATATTGTTATCCAGCACATGTTTATGTAGCACGCGGCTGTCATAATGGTCAGTCCTATATATTTACAACTTCTGCTTTACTCACTCCCCAGGTCTTAATGGACGTACCGGAAGAGAACTACTTTTCATAAACCATGTGTGAATGCCTAGAAACGTAAAATGGGATTTTCCCTGACGCCTGTTGAGGATATTGACAAATTGAAGGGAAGGTTATTTAGTCCGTTATTCATATCTAGGCATATCCGCAGTAAAATATGATTTAGCGGATTTACATAATATATCCACACTTTTTATATGCTCCAACTAAAAAGGGATTGAAGGTTAATTTCGAGACTAGTAAGCCCGAATTCTGTAATTTCAGGACTCAATTTATCTATTAATCAAGTGTGACCAAAATAGTTTTGGGTGAATGAAAAGTCCAACTTAAAATCACCAATACGTTGCAATATCCTCAGTTATGCCACGTGTCACCGAATGTTTTCTTTTACATGTACTGTTTGACACAATTTGAAATCTCACAACTACATAAATTGTTTAATCTATATGGAATTCTAGTACCTTTATTGGAACTCAATCAATTAAACTGTTGTTGTTTTTTTTATGGATTCTAGAAAAGCAAAAATCGTAGGAAATAAAATGAAAGACGAACCTCGATATTCAAAACTCAGAATGCATTCCTTTTCTTCTCACCATAAACTTTGATCTAACGTAGATGCATTTTCAAATAATTTATATATATTGTTTACATCAACTGATTTGAAACTAGTGAAAATATATTAGAGGACAACTGTGTGTTTAGGTATTGTGAATAAAACTGTGTAAGTATTGTGTTTCTCAGGTAATATAATGTATTTATGGCCATGTTATTGGGTGCTAAACGATCCTTTCTATTTGGGCTATCCGGTTCGCCGTACACACAGCTGGCAACAATTCATTTAGAAATATACTCGGGAAGTTGTCGCAGTACGAGGTGGCTCGGAGTCGCTTAAAAATATTGAAGGCTGCATCAATGTTTCGCCCACTGAAACCAAACCAATGTCTCACACAGTGCCCTGCTCCGGGTTGAAACGTAGCATTTTTGTTATATATTTTTTTCTCAAGAATAGACAATTTGTTTATTATCATGTTTCGTTTTGTATTATTCGATTAATATTATAAAAAAAATAATTGTTTGCGTGATTCTGGAATGTGAGATTTCCTACTTAATATTGGTATTTCATAACGCTTTTTGATTTCTCGAATGTTCTCGCTCCAGTATATCGGGCCAGCATTATTTGACTTATATAAACACTGCTATATATTTTATAAATTAAGACAAATTTCTTAATGATTTGTTTTATTATCTGCATGGCCCACACTGTGTTAAAGTATCTGGGCATATTATGTTGTTTACGATTTGTACGTTTCTTTAGAAAATTACACATTTTTAAGATAAGGCAACTATTGACAGATTACATTGGAAATAATACAAGGCTGATTTTTTAGGAATTATCGGCTACAATTCAAGCAAATCATATTTTCAACACAACATTCATCCTATACACCGGATAACATTTTCAAAATCAAAACAAAATTTAAAAAATGGGGCATAAAACGATTTCTTCTTCATAGAATATGCATATAATGTATATACGTTAAATATTCTTATATACAAAACAATCGATAAAACGTGCCGCACTTTTTACGATCGCTTATTGTTGGATTTGGTTGGCTTTAATCCGGGTTAGGTACAAACTGTCTCATACCCTTACAATTGTCATCTAGATTTCCCACACAGCCTGAGCAATTCTCAACCAATCGACTGTCGCTATGATGTGGTCTTATTGTTATTCCTCATAATATCTTCAAGATTACCACCCATTGTATCTAAAATTAGATGTATTACATACGTTCTCATTCAAATATGTGCGAAAACAATTCCCAGTATGCGTGCTAGTATTGTTATATTGTGGAATAGAAGATCACTGAAAGGATGCGATTTCACCCATATTGTAAGGCTAAAATCATCTTTACGAAATTTAAAGGTGATATTAAGCTAGCAAGAGTCATAATCAAATGTTATTAATTGTATCCAGAAGCACACGTGTTTGGGAGGGTTTGATTATTTGTATTTTTGTTGCTGACCAGACCAAATTCATATATTCCAAGAGGTTGTGAATGAACGAATTGAGAAACACTACGCTTATTTAGTTATCAGACAAATAAAAAGCTCGCCCAAAGACTTGCTAGAATTGGGACTATAGTATATGGCCTGTACTATGGTGCGATGTTCCGGGTCCTGTGCTAGGTAATTCAAGGAATAATTATTGAAGAATACCAGATTAAATAGCTTAGCGAATTAAGATCCTTTAACGTTCAACACGCTACGACGTCAACTAACCATCCAGTGTCGAAACAATAACGCTTTGAGCAACGGGTTGTTGTTGTTTAGACATTAGTAGCTGCAGCGGACGAATTACGTAAAGGTCAATTATTTCCTTATGTTTAGTCTCACGCTAATCAAACGAAGGTTTATTGGACTTACTTTTACCAATTGTTTTGTCATTGTCGACCAAAACTGTTACGTATTCAAATGTTATAACCAGTAGCATATATATGCTCACGTCAATACAATATCTTAATAAGTGATTGGCACTGGTTATTAGTGTTTGACAATGAACATTATGTCGAAGCTGTATATGTGGTAATGAAGTATCGATTGAGGTACCACAGGTGAAGAAAACGCACATATAAAAAAGATATATTATTTATTTTCCAACTGGTTACTGATTTTCGAAAAATAAACGAATATACCACCAGGTGGTACAATAAACACTGGTTAAGCGATTTGTTAGTAAACTATAATGTGAACAGAGAACAAATTTGGGTTGGATTACCACGTTTTGTGTTATGCCCTGATTGCTTTCATGATGGGGGGGATCATGCCTATTTTAGTAGAAAGCGAAAATAAGGTCGATAATGTATATGTGACTGACAGTATGTCTTTTTTGTTTGGGATTTCAATTTATTAGAAAGAACACACGGATCCTAGTGCAGGAAATATGTCGGTTACACAGGAGACGAACCCATGTCCAACATAGTCGGGAGAATGCCGAAGGCGTATACTGATATAAGTTTGTTTATTCGTTTGTTTGATGAGGGTTATACGCCGTACTTAAAGTTATTCCACTCATATGACGGCGTGCCAGCCCAATGGGTGAAGGAAACCACCCTCGATGACACTGGCAACAAACAATGACAAAATACAAGAAAATCACTGGACATAATAGAACGCCACAAACAGATCGGCTTCGTGTTGGCCCAAAGCTCTGAGAGCACCAGGGCAACAGGAAGCACCCTCTAATCGCCCGCAATGATGTAAGAACGAAAGGACACGCGTTATTTCCTCCACCATGGTGGTTTACGCTTTACAGTGAGCTGAAAACACCAACTGGAGATGCAGAAATCCTGGTTTTAAAAAGTGCAAAAACTTAAAATTTAAACAGAGGTCACGTTTGGTCGAAAGGAATTTATATAAGGACGATAAGAATATTGGAAATAGTTAACAGCTCATTATCTATTCATATATTTGACTACACAACATGGTTTATTCTATCAGTTCCACATTCCAGATTGGAATAGATCACTTCCCCAATTAGTCGAATGTACCCCCAATAAACAATTCAAATGTGCTCTGAGTTTGGAAGATGTTGCCTAACGCCCCCTGGGAGAATGTATACGAGGTAAGCGAAATGTCGATATCTCTTCTGACAGAAACTAATAAATAAAAAGGAATATTGAGAAGATGGTGGCTTGGTAGTTTGTGACTCGACTCTCTTATCACTGCAAATTAGACACGAAAAATAAACATTCTAAAGCAACACTAACATATTTGATTTCCACTCACGACCCTCCAAGTCGAAACGGCTGCTAACAAGACGGCTGTGAAAAGGTGTTCAAGAACATCAAAAGTTTGTCTCAAAAGATGTCCCTGAGAAATGGTGTGATTTAAAGCTATTTGGTTTCTCTGGATTTTTTGTTATCTCGGGGATACGTGGAAAGATTATTGTAACCAGTAAACATATTATGATCCCATAAATCATCGTAGCACAGAAAACAATACAATTATAGAAACGCCAAGCAAGTGTACGCATATCAAAGAACAATAAAAACAAAACACCAATGGTGATTCTGTACACCGACTATCAGAATATTGGTTTAATTTATAGCGCCTTTGACTTGATTTGAATAAAAGTAATTATTTACACAATTACACATTAATAGTTGTCCACATCAAACAATGCAATAGCCTTTTTGGCAAAGATGATTGTCCTTTGTACCCACTTATTTGAATGACCAACAGGTATCTTTCGAGAAACTTCTCTCTGAGAAAACGCCTTTACATGATAACCAACAGTGGGTGTGAGAACAACTTGATCCGGACAACAGTGAAGCAATTCCCAATACGCCCCAAATAGTTTAGCTTTGTATACAGATATTGAGTAACGTAGATGTGTCCAGGATACTGGTAACGCCTGCTTTAGCTCAACTGGCTGTAATTATGTTGCAGTGGTATTGCTTTTAAATACCGTGTTTTAAATTACACCTTTGGTGGTTATTGGGCATTGAAGACAAGAGTGATAGAGACGTAGAAATTCAACCACTATGATTCATGGTAGAGTTTTTTGTCGGAGTTTATATCGACAACATATGTCAGCGAAGCTCCTGGTGCCTGGCCCCTAGGTTGATGTCAACTATACCACAAATATTTCCCATTATACCAAGCGTATCACTTCTTCAATTGTTGACATTTAGAACATATAAGCGGACTTACTAGTGGCATAAGGTAACTACTCCCACTAAAAGATATCCAACAGTTACATTACCGCCAAAAGTACAATGTTTCCCGAAATGCCACTGAGGCAATTTCCTCCCGGAAGTCGACTCCACCTGGAGTGGATTTGCTTCCTATTCCTAGAAAGCCACGAGTACATGGCAACTGTAAATATAATACATGTCCTTAATTTGAGATAGCCTTTATGGGTTGTTTTCGTCACGTTTACCCCAACGCCTTATTATATAAGCAGAATTCCATGAGATGGGCGAAAATCCTCATTTAGGAATGTGCACAGCATTGTAGACCAGCAAATACTAGTGATATCATATCTCAAACCTTGTCTGTTGTTTTTTTTTGTTTTTTATGCGGAATCCCTTGTAAACATAAGCTGGCGATAATATTACTTCATCAGAATCTTTTTCCGTCCTGATCACTGGTTTAACACTTGATATTGTCGCAGTTTTGGGTAATCTGTTCAACAGGGACAGATATACTATAATAAGACATGTAGACAACGGCATTGTGCAAGAGCAGAACTGCCAAAATATGAAAATTTGCATACTCGGGAAAAAGAAGAAAAAACTATGGGAACATCTGAAGTCTAGCATCTTTTAGTGGCATTTAGAAGTTGAGTTACTAAAGAAGAAAACATGAATATATGGATACCAACTTCTTGTTTATTTCCGACGCAACGTTTCAATGTCTATTCTGACATCGCTTTCAAGCATATGTTTATTTCCGACGCAACGTTTCAATGTCTATTCTGACATCGCTTTCAAGCATATGTTTATTTTCGACGCAACGTTTCAATGTCTATTTTGACATCATTTTCAAGCATCGAGTGTTTAATAATATTTCTCCATACAAACTAATGATATTTTTTATTTATTGGTTTTATTTATTTATATTTCACCATCAAGGTACAACTATTCCACGGTTTACTTTTTCCCTAAACGTCGTAAATGACTACACTTTCGGTAAGATGTGCGTTAGTTTTAAGACTAATTCCCGTTGTGAGGAGCGTTGTGACATCGACCTATCAGCGACGCTGTGGACGGATTTACATGAACATGTATGAAATCGTTGACATCAACATCAGCGACATCATTGGCGGACAACCGAATATTCTGTGACGTCATGTTTTTGACGTCGTAGCATTATATCGTCAAAGTCACATTATAGGGTCCTGTAGATGTTATGAAAACAGGCGGTTTGTATTCGCTTGAGTTGTTATTTGTCTTGGGGCATCATTCAGAAAGACATATATATATCACATTGAAAATCATCTTTAATAAACTATTACCTGAACACTACTTGACGTTATCATCAGAACACATGTCATAGTTCCATCCCATGTATGAAGACCAGCGGGCAGAAGAACTAAAAAGCTACTCAAACAAAATTGTTTATGCGTGGCAAAAATAGACATTTTATGAAAGCCAATTCTAGACTTTTCTGTTTATTTGGGTGTTGATCAGATTTTTTTGTTTATTTGCTTGGCGATTTTCGTCGTACTCAATACTATTTGACTTATATGAGGACTGTTCATTGCCAATACTTTGTGAAAAGAGGGCAAAACCCTCGTAAAAAACGCCCCACGTCCTCCGGTAACCATTGGTTGATTTATGCCAAATTTGAGACCAAATATCCCTACAAAGTCTATTTGAAGGCAAGTTGTTCAAACAAATGTCAATTCAATATAGATAACCGATGTTTAATCTAGTTCAATGACTGTTCAAAAGGATGGTTTTGATAATATTAATTACCGAATACATTTTGTTTATTCAAATACAAACATAGACCTATGACTTCAATTCGGAAATAAAGCGATCCATTATTTATTATCGATCTAAAACGTATTTTTGAACTTTGTGAGAATATCGTTAATTCGCGGCATTATTCTATCTATTTGGAATTTGTTGAATTTTACACTATATGGCAACAGATCTGTTTATATATAGATCTGTCATTCATCTGCTGGGGACTATTGTTGAACAAAGGGCTTAGTCTGGTATCTTCAACCATATATAAGTCATGCTTCTGTTGAAGATCAGTATAGAAACTGGGTAAATGTCGTTCAATCATGTAGTGTTAAATACACCCATTCCAGCTGACTTGACTCTATTTCATTATTCATTGGTATAACAGATAAACAACAGATCTGTGGACTGTGAGCATCTTTTAAAGGCATTTTATAAGTTGAACTTAAACGACAAGACGTTTTTGTATTATCAAGCAAAGTTTCAGTACAGATTTTAGTTCCGTTATCAAGCATACTGAGCTAGGAGGAACCCTACTAAAATACGCAGCAAGGAATTTATATTAAAGTCATACACGCGCCAAAATTAGAGTTTTTCAACAAATTCGGATTGCCTCGATTTTAACAAATTTTGAAGTTTGTTCATAAATTAAAAAAGTGACGTTGAAATCAAAAATATTCAAAGGATACAAGGCTTGTACGAGCTAGGAGGAAGCCTACTAAAATTCGAATTGAACGTAAAGAGTGCCGGCCATTTGTCATATGTATCGCGGTGAATGACCTTGTATGTAACGAGTCAACATTTTGAATATTCTAAGGGGCGGGGCTAATAATCGTTGACTTGGAGTAACGTCGGTATATTAACGCGTGTATCAAAACGTCCAGTTTTGACAGCAAATGAAACATTCTCGCAGAATTTGTAGTTTTCGTTTTCTTTTATATTTTTAAAATTTCACTTATAGTATGAATATAGGGGTGGAATTAACGGAAAACCTCTAACTTTTACTTCTTGAGAAAGATATATATATATACCTCATTTCATTCTGTAATAACACAAATATCTAATTTTGGGTTGCATATGCGACTTTAAAGTAAAAATAAGCCACTTAGATATTATGTACAATATAAGGATTAAGATGTCAAAGAAGTTGATAAATAATAAGAATAAGAAGAAGAATTTTATTTAAGCTGGGTAGCTCGATTAGCCCGCGGGCCAGTCTACCTTCAGGCCCAAATAACAAGTTTTCATATGAAAACTAACTTATTGATTCTTGTATTAAAATATAAAGCCTACACATTGACCATTATGAGTCGCAAGGCAAACAATACAATTTAAAAGAAAAAAAATCATTTCCAAATGACAGTCTATCATCGAAGTTCTTGACAAAACAGCTGTTAAACATTTTCACAATCATTTGTTGTTTGGTGAATATAGCCTAAATGGAAATACTACATGTATATGTTGGAACAATTATATTTCTATGCATACAGAATAAGCCATTGGTGTTTCGTGAATGTTTTTACCTCATTTATTAAGTACATCCCTACACTTGGTAACATGGATAAATAATATATATCAGTAGTCATGCACTCATGTAAGCTATCAATCAGAAAATATAAAATCGGTCAGATACGAGACATGAGTTTGGTAATGGTTTAAATTCCCATCACAAATTTTGAGTGGGGAATGTAAAAAACGACGATGACATGAGGCCTTTTGGTGGTTACCTCTGACAAGGTGCTGACATTCAATGCAGGCCATGTATTCTCATTGTTACCCCGAAAGTTATATTGAAATCTGTTAACCAAGGCTATGTTTATTTCTCGCACATGTTGACAAGGGATAATGAATACTCTGTTTTCTCACTAAACAGCTAGCCCATGGATGCCCCGGGGGATAGATAGCCAGACGCCCGGGTTTTTACTACCGGTGTCCTGTACAGAGTTATACAGTGGGTATCGAAGGAGGGTTAGTTAATAGGACACGTGCAGCGATCTTTCATCATACTACACGTAGGCCCACAGCACACCGTATCAATATATCATTGCAATAGATTTATGTGAATCGTATATTTTCCAGTTTTGAAAACAAAAGAATACACAATCAACAAAGCGGACAAGGCCTAAATATAGAGATATATGCTTATTTCAGAACGCGATCCTTATACAGATTAAGGAATATCAATTCAAATTACAATATGAGCAACGATGACTTCAAATGTACAAGAACTACATGTTTATACGAATTATGTTTGATGTCAACATTTTATTGCCTAACGGCAATGTGTATGTAGTAGTATGAGAGGAATGATTCTGATGTTTTTGGCATCATAAACATTTTAACGCTGTCATGTTTGATATATAAATGTATTTATTGCTTGCTTATTTGTGTTTGACGCATACTCAGGTTTATTTCTCTTTGGTTGCGGTGTTGCATTGCTGGTGTTTGGTGGAACACAGGAAAGATACCTAGTAAAAATATATAACTTTAATGCAAAACGAAATTACTATTATCCTTAAAATTGTTAACTTATATTACGATAAATGCATAATTGGTAAAATGGTTCCTTTAAATACATCGATTTGATTTTTTGCTATAAAATTTTATCTACATTAGGAACGTATCAAGTCTTATAAGCAGTACTAAAGCCAGCATTAACGTGCACATGGATTTATAGTTAGTGAGAGCCTTCCAAACCTAATAGTGTTAAGGGCGATTAGTGCTGAGGTTAGGTAAGTATTATCAAAATCAACAAAGTTTTTTAGGTGACGGACTTTTACGTTCAAGGAAAATATTTTCATTTTGTCTTCCAAATTGTTTTGTTATATTAGCTAAACTAACCAACTGTTGTATAACATAACATAAGTGTAACCTAAATGACTTTAAGCAAGACTCGTGTTAGTCTGACTTGATAAAGAATTTATGTATCTATTTTGTACATTGTTATTTATGATGTAAAACGAAATATAAAAAACGTATTGAGTTATCAGAATTCTTTCCGTGTAAATGAGTTTAAATTGGTGTTGTTGTTTTTTGTTTTCTTATCAAATATCCCAAATTGGTGAAACATGAAAGCAAAAAGCACAGTCCATATATTTAACTTTAATTGAAATATGACCGTTGATACCCATCAATATAATTC
>JAUELC010214424.1:0-10685 GCA_031471745.1 Cryptochiton stelleri | reverse complement strand
CATTGGGTTTATCACCGAGCTGTCTCTCCAACAACACCAAACTATCATGTAACTGTTGCTCTCGCTCCAGTTGTATAAATCTGGACTTTTTGGAATATCTAATCGTTGATTCACGTATGTCACATTTGATGAGTTCCCATTTTAGCCCTTTATCCTGTATATCTTTGTGATTTAAGCTGCTTTCCTTAATGACTGCTTTTATCTTGTCAATATATTCCTTATCGAAAAGCAATTTTGTATTTAATTTCCAAAATCCAGGTCCACGAGATTTGTGTAATTCACCTATAAGTTTTAAATGAATCATGCTGTGATCCGAGTATATGGATGGATATATATCTACATCAAAAGCATATGGTGACAGGTGCTCAGATATCAACCAGAAGTCCAATCTGCTTTGCACAAGTGGATTTCTTCTACTCCATGTGTATTGTCTAGTTTGTAGATTCTGTTGTCTCCAAATATCTGTTAAGTTATACTCTCTAATTGTTCCTAATATTTCTTCTGTATATGCACTATTTTTTCAAATTTTTTGGCCACCCACTTTATCTAATTTTGGATTTAAAATTGTATTGAAGTCCCCCCCAATTATGAGATTAATGCATGAGAAGTTGTCTAGTTCTGTGGTAATTTCTCCCCATACGGCTAATTGTTTTATGTGTTTATCTTTCGTTGGGGCATAAACATTGACAACAGTAAATATAGAACCTTCAATTTCTATGTCGAGGATAATAAATCTCCCAGAAGAATGGGAGAATGATTTTATATGACATGCTGGGATGTCAGTCAGTATGGCAACCCCCCTGCTGTTGCTATCACCATGGCTAAATAATATATCCCCACCCCATTCACTACGCCAATAAGGTTCATCATTTCGTGTGCTATATATGAGTTTCTTGTAATAAGTATATGCCCTTCCCTTTCCTCCTTATGTATCGGAATACAGCTCTTCTCTTTTTAAAATCCGCGATACCCTGTACGTTGGAGAGACCAAATTTGTATTTATACTAGACTGGGTCCTGATTATAAACAGACAAATAGATCTGCCAATAATGTGTTGCCATAGATCTATAGTATGGTGCCAATTTAAGTCGTAAAAGGTCAGTTAAAATACAAATGAGAACATTGAATATAAAAAAGAAAATTAAGTACAAACATGTATAAAATAAAAAAAAAGCATTGTACCTCAATAAACTATAAAGGGGCCCGGAGAGAATTATCTCCGATATACATTCCCTGTCTGGTTATGATGCAACATTAATGTCAACAAATGGACAGTTCTGTTCAAAAGAAATTTAAGCAATTACATGAACTCCAAATATTAGGGGCACTGATGTTTAACGCTTTTTTGGAAGGCCACTTATGAACATATATAAATATACGTGACAACAAAAAGACAGTTCTGTCCAAAAACAGTTCAACACGAATTTCAGATATCAGGGGCATCAGTGTTTAACGCCGTAGTCAAGTGTTCACTTACAGTGTTTTATAAACATATTATATAACAACAGATGGACAGTTCCAACAGTAGACAAGTATATATAATGTTTTTCTGAATATCCGTTGTTTGCCATAATGTCATTTTAATACAGCTGATTAATTATAGTTGGTGATTGAATGATCATCGCAAATAAAAAGAGAAACTGTCGTTCATGATCTTGAAAAAGTCACACACATTTATGAAAAACCCGAAAAATCTGCACTCACCAGCGAATAAATCCGTTATGTTGTGTAGGGCGAACCATTTTGTACCACTGTAATGTTTAGACTGCCACTGACCTACATTGAACTCGTTCTGTGAGGGAAAATTTCTAACACATAGATAACAGTTTCTTGTCGCTTAATTGTCACCATAAACATCACTGAACATTATACAGTAAAAGCATAAACAATTAAAAATTGTCACCTACTTTTCAAACAATTCTTTCATTTGTGCTTTCAATTACCCGTCTGAAGAAACTTGTCCTGAAGTACGTCCGTCCTCCGATATGTTTGTCCGCCTCACTCCCCACTCTGTTCACCGTCACCTGCCATCGGTTGACTGTTTCTACTGCCCGTCTCCTTCATCGATCCCCGGTAGAGTTTCCTGTCGATAAACAGCCGTCCGTCCTGGAATCTCGGTCTGCGACCCTGTTCGTATGCCGTTTCCATTATGGGGCGATACTTCCTTTTCGTCTGATGGTCCTGCTCTGTTAAATCATCCGCTACTCTGTAATCTGTTCATTCGAAAGCTTTACGCCAGGATGTCAAAATAGCCATTTTAATAGGCCAGCGACGCATTTTGATTATGGTTGCTCGTTCCCTTCCCTGTTTCTGTGGTCCGACTCGGTGTGCGCGTTCTATTATATCAACCTCGCCTGAACATTGCCGAAACTTGTTACGTAATAGTTCATCAGTTTTAGCGGTGAGGTTCAGTGAAGTTTCGCCACGGATTTCTTTTATACCGTATATGCGTACATTGTTTCTCCTGCTAAATCGTTCTAACTTATTTATACCATCTCTCAGACTATCATTTTCTTCTCTCGCTTTCTCCAGGCTCTTTCCCAACTCTAACGTGCGATTTTTCTGGTCGAGTCCGCTGGCTGTCAGTGATTCCACACTTTCGTCAATAAAATTTAAACTTCGCTTAATTTCTGACATCTCAGCTGCTGTTTTGGAGTTAAAGTCCTCTAATTTTCCCAGTCGGGTTTCTATATTCTTATTACCAGTTTTTATCTCTTCAAGAGACAGCAAAACAGTAGATTTAAAGTCCTTCTCGGACATGCTAGTCGCTGCCGCCTCATGGTCTTGGCTGGCTGTTGCGTTTACCGTCTCAATAAACTGCAGGATAGAATTCCCATTCTGGTATAGTTTCCGACGAATTAGTTGGGTAGCATATTTAGACACTTAATAAACATCATAACCTGTCATTGCATTCTATAAAAACGGGAGAAATCGTCCCTCCAGCCCACAAGTTTTCAAGGTTCGACTTGCCTTGCCGCCATTGATCACGTGACCCCGCATTTTGTTTATTATATTGTTATACAATGTTTTGAACTATATATGTTCAACAATAATTATTTAAAACAAAATTTATGTGATGTTTGATGGCAGAATATGTTTACACGAGTCAAATTTAAGTGAATACAAATTTTAACATGTTTTCTAACTTCTTAAAGATTGCTTAGGAAGGATTTGTACAGGTTGTTATGTGAATGTTGGAAAATTTATTTTTCTAAACATAGAAGCTCTGTATAGAATGGTAATTGGATCTGAATGAATGGCTAAGTCAGAGTGTCTCTGTTTCTTAGACGCAGTCGGCATGTCGTCAGCTGTAAATTTAAAAAAAGAACCAGTTCCAGTTGACCGCACAGATGGATATTGAAACCACATGTGAGACTTAGCCAGTATAAGTGCTATTTAATTTTAATAACCGAAGTCAAGCTGAGATTTCTTCAGATGACTTCCAGTTATGTAATGGCTAATCCAGTTTCAGTGTCAAGCTGTTACAAGTATTACTTGTCATTGATCGGTCTATGTGTCTAGGTATGGCATTAAACTCAAGCTGTTATATCCTTCCATTTGTATTTGTGATGGTTGTATGTAGACATGATATTTTAAGTCTTGCTGGGCATTCTGTGAACAAAAGCCATTAAACCTAGACGTCCGACTCCGACTGTGACCATAGGTCACTTTAAATTGAAACAGATTCTTAAGTTACGGGGATTTTATTTTAAAGTAGGTAATCATTCACTTAGTTGAATAAATTAGCTACCATGTCAGGAAATTATTCTGATATGAAGTTTAATGAGTTAGTATGTTTTATGCTGTATGACTGTATAGATATAATTGTTTAACTGTTTTACTCATTGAGTTTATATAGGAATAAATGTTGCTTGCGGTAGGTGAGTATAACGACGTTATAGTAAACATATAACTAGTTGATGGTTTATAATTGAATTTTGGATATCGAAGATAAATTAAGAGTAGTAATGTTTTAAAGTTATTATAAGGTAATTATATTTCATTTTGAAGAATCAAATGAGTGAATTCTCATATCGTTGTTTTATATATTTTCGTGGTTAGTTATCTAGTTTCGTGAAAGTTGAGTTTGTCTCTAAGTGAAACTCCGAGCACCAAATATATTATATATTAAGAGTCGCTGGTCTTTTTATCGATTATCAATTGCGCTGGGCAAACAATAACTGTTTTAAGACCTAAATGATGCAGGATTACTGATAACTTTTGACACCTTTCAACAACCAATAACATAATTAATCTAGACTACAGTAATTCCTAGGAATAACAAAGCAATATATGTCTTGTATAATGAGATTTCGTCAGTTAATGTTTGATTTGTTTAGAAAGTTCATTGATTAGTTCAAAAATTTATGTTTTGTTCTATGCTTAAAATTAAAAAGCATCATAATATGTCTCTACTGAATTTTATATATAAATGAGTATTGTAGTGGATCATAACTCATGGTATCTTGAGGTAAGTGTACAAGATTTTTGTAAATAATTTGTAAAGGAAATTGTACAGTATTCAACATGCATTTAAATAAACATCTGGCATTCGACTTTAGTGACTGTGTGACGAGGGTGCTTAATTGCTAGGATTAGTATCTTCAAGTGGAGTTCCTGTGGGTTTTTTTTCATGTCAGACTTATACATTGGTATATGCTTTGTTAGAAAGATGAAACACGTCATACATGTTGGATCAGTTGTGTTAACTATTTCATTGCAGAGCCGAAAGCAAAGGCATTTTGAGAAAATGGTAATTTGATTATCAGCTCCAAAAATGGACAAATACTGACGAAATGCTGATTTTATTTGATTTATGTTTGTAGAGCGTTTTGTTGAAGATCTGTTTATGAGCCTGAACATGTTTGTACATCTTTCGAGATTTCCCGACAGAATAACGATCGTGGCGATACACAACTTATCAACTTATGAATATTCAGGCCAGATCGTCAGTTTCGGGGAGATAGTTTCGTCGTTTCCAGGGGAGATAAATACGTAACTTTAAGGGAGATAACTTTGTGTATTCTGGGAAGATTCCGTGCCATTTCCAGGGGAGATAAATTCGTAAATTCAAGGGAAATAACTTCGTCGTGTCCAGGGTAGATAACTTCCTAACTTCCATTGACATATTACTTCCCCTTTCCGTTGAACCCGTAATCCATATGTTTTTATTTCCAAAGGACACTCTAGTTCTGAGGACATTGTTTAGGACACCTTGCATCTTTGCTATTAGAACTGTTTTTCATATGATGCAATTATTCTGCTGGATGGACTGTTTTCTTTTTACCAGGACTTTTATGGAGATATGAAGTGACTAAACTATTCTGAATTTTTAACTTAATTTGAAACCATGGACACTTTAACTTTAACTGGAGCGACATTGTTTACTTGATATGTTTTGAATTATGATGGAAACTGTTTTGTTTATATTGATATGTTCTGTATTTGTATCTAAATATATTTAGATAATTGGTTATGACAACAAATTGAATATTAAATTCTTACATTTCTCTTATTGTTATCAATAACTATGTCTGTTTTTATTTGCTTTTGTCTGGTATCATCTTTTCCCTGTTTCGGCTTTTTGGGTTGTTAACGGAGTTTTAGAATTTTTTGCAAATTTTTAAGCCATTTTATTGTATAATACTTAAAGACACGTAATATAAACTATAACTGTATATTTGCCATGCTTGTCTAACATTAAACTTAAGGAGGAAAACTTTTTCAACAATTTTTGTATTTAAAGGAGAGGGGTAATGTTATGAAGCTTCATGAATGGTAAAATTATTTTCCGTAAAATTATCATATATATCCGCTGCCGTGGCTCAGTGGTTAACGTGTTGGACTGCTGATCCTCCTTCGATGTACCACACAGATTCAAGTCACCCAGCGGACATCAGGTATACAGCGAATCACACAAGTTGACTTCGGCTATCGCGGGTGGTGCTTCTTTAACAGGTTCCTCCCCGGGTTTCCACCATAATAAGTAGCCTAAGGCACAGTAAAATGTGGATAATCCGTCGTAATAAGTGAAATACTCCTTGAGTACGACGTTAAACAACAATCAAACAAACTTCGTTATTTTCCCGTCTCAACTGATACTACATGTTCTGTGTACTACACTCATCCGTTTATTATTATATCAATTGCATTTCAAATTGTCCATATGTATTGATTGATTTTTTATTTAACGCCGTACTCAAGAATATTTCACTTAAATGACTGCGATGTAGGCTACTGAAACAGTAAATAGCCACACTGGCACAGCCATGAAATGGGAAGTGTTTTGCTCGGTTGGGAAATACTGTTCCTCCAGTCCTAAGTAGGGACAGCTTGTTTGCGCCCGGAACATGCTGTCTTAAGCCAGATGCCAGATGTATCGCAATAAGATTGTGAATGATTTGCAGCCTTTTTTCGCAAGGGCCCAAGTGTGTACTTGAACCCTTGTGGTATATCGAATAAGGATCGGTAGCTGAATGCGCTTAATATCACTGAACCGCAAATTTACTTTTAAACAAACAAGCTTATCAAACGTAAAACTGCTATAATTTTTTCGTCTGTATTATTTATTAAGAACGAACTTTATATATAGCCACCACCATGTCATTCTTGCAAAAACTCTGGTGTGCGTCAAATGATTTATTTTTTTATTTTTTTTTTGCGTATTTTTGTATTTAACATTTATATTGTTTGTTCCCTACATAACCGGTGTTGTTTACACCCTAGATGATTTTATTTAGTTACATCCTGTGTTTACTCAGTCTGTTACAGCAGTTCCGGCAGAAGGTAAGCGGATCTTTTCTCAGTTAAAACTATTGGACGAACGAATAATCTCCGTCATATTAGTAGAATCGAAAAAAAAAACAACAAAAACACCACACAAAACAACAACACAACAATATTGTTAAAAATAAAGCTAAAGCTCTGGTAGCACCAGGGCACTATACGAAGCTCCCTCCAACCGCCCGCTATACGGTTGTGCGTTATGGTACAAGTGATTTATTTGCGACCATTTTGACCAATAGTTCAGTCTGCTGTGTTGGAGGCACTTATAGCTTCCGTGTTTGGGTGAACACAATCTACAAAGGATAAAGTGGACTATGGATAAAAAACCGTCCTAAATTCATCAAATCGTTGTAGAAATGCTATTTTTTTTAAATTATAAAATTAAACGTTTCAGCTGTATATTTGAAACACAATTTCTGTGTCTTTCAAAATGGAGGCCGACAGAGGTTCAATAAAATAATATTATTGTAGGCTGAAGTCCCAATACAGGGAATACATGAAAATAAATATACAAGACACCCGTGTCCCACTGTGACGAATTCTTTGGGAGAATTACTACGAATAGCAAATACCAGTTGGTCGTATTAATTCCACAAGTAATTCGCTATTAGTCCGCTAGGGTTTGGCGATTCTTTTGTGATATGCAAAATTTTCTCCAAACATTTATTTTATCTTTCAAGTCGTTCTAGTTCTCTCTAATTATTTGTAGTTATTCTGTCATTCGCACGAGAGTGCAATATTTCGACCTGGATCGAGACAATTCTACTCATCATTCATTGTGATTTGACTTTTATTTTTATTGCGATGTGCAAAGAATCATTACGAATTACAAAAATGTCCAGGAATTACTGTAACTCAGCTCAAATATTCGCGCCGATTTGTTTGTATTTTGTAGCCAACCTAGTGGAATTACTTGTATTAAATCGTAGTGGCCATTTGTTTCCAATTCTCCACATTTTCATCACAGTGGGGTCAGGAATTAAGGATGAACAGTAGTTATACAGTTGAATATTAATGTATTATATACTAGGCCATTTGGCAGAAATCATTGAATCTGCAATCATTCTGGAAGTCCGTACCGTCTGTATCACAAGATTCCTGGAAGAATTAGAATCAAATAAACACTTTTCTTACAATTATTCCAAAAAGACATGATTTTGTGTATGACAAACCTACCACTAGCTCCACAGCCATACTTCAGATTCATCAACCATCTAAATGAATGGGCCATCTGGCTAAGGCCAGCCTGTTCCGAGCATAGGCATGCTTCTGTACTTAGCACTGGAGGAACATTAATTTTTCAACAAAGCACAACACTTCACATTTTATAATTGTGGTAGTGTTGCTATTTACTGTTGGGGTACACCACCGCCATATAAGTGAAATACAACTGAGTACGGCTTTAAACGCCAATCAGTCAGTCAGTCAGCCAGTCAGTCAGTCAGTAAGTCAGCCAGCCAGTCAGTCAGTCAATCAACCAACCAACCAACCAATCAATCAATCAACCAACCAACCGCCCGACCAACCGACCAACAATCCAGCCATCCAACCAACCAACCAACAAACCAATCAATCAATAAATCTATCAATTCCAAAAATTTGTATCTTTCTGAAGCTAGTCATACTATAGTCAATCCACAGTGAGCAACAATATGTACATGTACTTTGAATTGTTTTTTTAAAAGAGGAGAAAACTTAAAATAAAGTTGGTCTCCAAAGCTAAACTTGATTTAGCAGTTTTAAAAAAACAATGGCCTAGGTTTGAAGAATAATTTCATAACCCTGTGAGAACCAAATTGGTATTTCAAAAGTATGGCGGATTTTTCATGTCACATCGTTTCTGTGTCCATGACATTAACTACATGTATTAATCAATAAATATGCTCTTAAATACTTTATTATAATTAGTTGTCAGTGTAATAAGTGATATACTATTTTTGTGGAATGTTTTATGGATATTTACTGAACATTGTTACCACCTGGAGGAACATTACTTTCCGATAGAATAAAACATTTCACGTTTTATGGATGTGTTTGTGTGGCTTATTTACTGTTGGAGTACAGCGCCGTCATATAAGTCAAATATCATTGAGCACTGCGTTAAACACCAATCAATCAGTCAACCAATCAATCACCTTACTAAATCATCTCCATTGTGGATGAGAGCATTTCATGACATGATGAATAGTTCCAGCTTTTGCTTTACTTTTAACAATATTATTGTTTTGTGTGGTGGTTTTTTTTTTCTTCTTTCGAATCTACTAATATGTCGGAGACTATTCGTTCATCCAATAGTTTCGACTGGGAAAAGATCCGCTTACCTTCTGCCGGAACTCCTGTAACAGACAGAGTAAGCACAGGATTTAACTGAGTAGGGTTATGTAGGGAACAAACAATATAAATGTTAAATACAAAAATACGCAAAGAAAAAAAAAAACTAAATCATTTGACGCACACCAGAGTTTTTGCAAGAATGACAATGGTGTAGTGTTTTTAAGCACGGCGTTAAACGCCAATCAACGAATCAAACAATACATATGGACAATTTGAAATACAATTTGTTTGATGATATTTCACTTATGACGACGGATTATCCACATTTTACTGTGTAGAGTAGTATATTATATTCTACGTCATTTGACAGAAATCATTTGCATTCATTCTGGAAGACGATACCGTCTGTATTACAAGATTCCTGGAAGAATCAGAATCAAATAAACATTTTTTACAATTATTAAAAAAAGACATGATATTGTGGATGACAAACATAGCACTAGCTCCACAGCCATACTTCAGATTTATCAACCATCTGAATGAATGGACACATCGTTTGTGTGTCCATGACATTAATTACATGTATGAATCAATAAATATGCCCTAAAATAATTTATTCTAATTCGTTGTCAGTGTAATAAGTGATATACTATTTGTGTGGAATGTTTTATGAATATTTACTGAACATTGTAACCACCTATATGGCATGAAAAGTCCACAAGATAAATGTCCTGGTAAAGAAAGAGGAATGTTAATATCAGGTCATTATCTTGTACAGGACTCGTGACATCCGGTGTTAACACGTCACATATGTCCTGAACAATGCAGGTCAGCTTAAACTTGATTAAAATAACTGGTTGATTTAAACTACAGTCACAATTGAAGAGAAGCTCAAGGGGAAAGATTACCACACTAATATCAGAAACTATGGCATTCGTTGTAAACCTCGCTGCTTTGGTGATATTAGTGACAGCAGGTAAGTCATTGTAGGGTAAGACCGGCATATAATATATGATGTCAATTCAATAGGTATGGTTAGGTTTAGGGTTATGGTAATTAGGTAATGGTTAAGATTTATGGTTAGGGTAGGGTAAAGGTCAATCGTTAGATTTAGGTTTAGTTTTAGGGCTAGGGTTATAAAATAAAAATTATTTTCCTTAAAATTATCATATATATCCGCTGCCGTGGCTCAGTGGTTTACGTGTTGGACTGCCGATCCTCCTTCCATGTACCATACAGGTTCAAGTCACCCAGTGGACCTCAGGTATACGAGCGAATCACACCAGTTGACTTCGTCTATCGCGGGTGGTGACTTTTACGAGGTGTCCTCCCCGGTTTTCCACCATAATAAGTAAGGCACAGTAAAATGTGGATAATCCGTCTTCATAAGTAAAATACCCTTAAAAACGACGTTAAACAATAATCAAACAAACTTCGTTATTTTCCCGTCTCAACTGCTACTACATGTTCTGAGTACTACACTCATCCATTTATTATTATATCAATTGTATTTCAAATTGTCCATATGTATTGATTGATTGGTATTTGTGCAAAACCACTGGTTTGTTCAGAGACGAGCTATGTTTGCGGAAATAAACAAAAACGAAATTCCAAGTTTGACGTTT
>JAUELC010214314.1:0-10687 GCA_031471745.1 Cryptochiton stelleri | reverse complement strand
CCCCCCCCCCCCCCCCCCCCCCCCCCCCCCCCCCCCCCCCCCCCCCCCCCCCCCCCCCCCCCCCCCCTGGCCGGATGCACAGCTGATGTTGAAGGAATCTCACCAAAAAATAAGTGAAGTCAACATCAGCGAGAGTTTCTGGTAGGTCTTGATAAGCAAAGTAAGGGAGGGCTAAGACAATGAAACCCCTGGATGCTAGGAGAGCTGCTCGGAACTCTATGTTGCCACCTGCTGTACCAAACATGTCTATCACCCCTGGAAACGGGCCTGCACCTGGGTAACAGAAACAAGGTCATCTTATATAATGCTTATTTGATAGGGGTTCTATGAGGTACTGAAGGTTATTACACATGTGATGGCGTGCCAGGCCTATAATGGATGAAAGAAAAAACAGACATAAAACAATGACAAGATACAAGGCAAATACAGGACGAAAACATGGTGCAATAAGACAGTGTGTGCATTTAAAGTGAAAGACGCAAAAACAAATCAGCTTAGTGTTGCCCCTGAGCTTTTAGAGCACCAGGGCACAGGAAGCTCCCACAAACCCTCATCAGTCTGATATTATACAAATACTGCATGTTTAAGAAAGGAACATCATGATTGGTCAGCTCTAGACATTGATGTTCAATGATCGCGGAGCCCGTGATTTGAACATCAATTGTCGAGAGCTGATAAAATCGTGCTGTTCCTTTCTCAAACATGCAATACTTGTTTTGTTAAACCGAATGTAAGCCTATTTTGATTTTTACTTTATAAATTTGTTACTTTGCGCAGCTCCTCGTCGCAAAGTAGACAGTCTAGCAGACGACCATCGCATCAAAACACACTAGCTGCCGAGACCAAATAAAGGGGAGATAATTTGATGGTAAGCAAAATAAATGTAATGTTCCACATTCCAGTGTGCATCATTACTATTGATTCACGGCAATGACAGTAATCGTGCAACATCATGATTTGCTGTATTCCACATGACTGGTTCTTGACCAATGAGAACAAAACAAGTTGACATGAAATGCTCAATGTTAAAATGATGTTTATCTGAGCTTTTACTAGTGTACACCAATGAGAACAAAACAAGTTGACATGAAATGTTCAATGTTAAAATGATGTTTATCTCAGCTTTTACTAGTGTACACTGTAGATCAACAATGGAATATTTCAATAAGTTGTGTTAAAGTCTTGGTAATTTGATAGCAGATCAATCAAATAAACACCTTTGTATAATCTGTCCATTTAAGACAAGTCATGGATTGGGTTACAGTACTTTACTTCAAATGGACCATTACCCAACATAGGATTTGTGAAGGATTTGTGAAGGCTTATTGCCAGGTGATGCTCCAAGAAATCAACCTATGAGTCAGACTCTGTATAAAATACACTAGAGCAACCAAATTCAACACTCTCCAATATACAGTTACATAACTTTCTTCAGCAGTTGCCAATTGCCATGCAACACTTTGCTATTTTCACTTGAAATTTAAGGTAAAAAAAATTTCAGGCTTTAATCAGGATTTTCGTACTAACAAAATTTCATTTCCTAGCCAACATTTTTCAAGAGTTACCTCCCTTGAGGGTAAAGTTTTCTCACATGGTTATAATAACATAATTTTACTTTTTTGCATTTTCTGTGGTAATAATAATATATCAGAGTAAGAAAAAACAATGACCGTATAAATGTGAGTAAATGTAAATAAATTTGCAAATATCTAAAATTGCTATATAAGCTATATGTCAAATATGCTCCAAAAGGGGACATAACTCCTATAAAACTTGATTTACGAAAAGACCAAATACCTGGAGGTGTAAACAAAGTACCCCGTACATTCCCTTGTCGTATTTCTGATCGTTCTACATCAGAGCTCTTGTACCAGCGTTCTATAGTTTGACTGATGATCGGCTGGGGACTGTCGCTCTCGTATAAAGAGGCCTCCGTCTTGTGATTGTCATAGACATCCAGCATCACTCTGACCGGTGTGGACACATCACGTTTCGACAGTCTTATCCCTGACCTCTGACCTGGAGCAGCGATCATGCTCCACATCAACCCCATATTCTCAACTCCTACCAAGGGAAAATACAAAAGAGAAAATTAGGATGAACATAGCCTTGTAACAAGAAGGATTGATGGTTACAAATCTTAAAAGTACTAAAAAGTCCATTTTAACAAAATTTTCAACATGTTGGAAAAAAAACTTTCCTAAAAAGCATGGATAATATAAATTGGATTGATTGATTGGTGTTTGACACCATGCTCAAGGGTATTTCACTTATATGACGTCGGTGTACTCCAACAGTAAATAGCCACACAAATACAACCATAATATGTGAAGTGTTTTGCTCTGTTGGGAAAATAATGTTCCTCCTTTGCTAAGCAAAGACAGCATTACTTTGCTCAGAATATGCTAGACTTGTAATCAGAAGGTGATATAAATTTTAGAAAATGTAAACGGTTGACAGAAAAATAATGAAATAATGGAATAATGAAAATTACCTGTGTAAGTACCGCCAATTGACTCCGCCTTTGCTAGGTTTAAGCTTCCTGATTGGTCAGCTGTGAAATGAGCAAATGATCCAAATCTCATCTTATTCTCGGTGGTAGTAGCGTGAACGGTCACATTCTGCCTGGATTGTAGACCGGATACCAAAATATCCCATTGATTGTCCACCAAATCTACAGGATTCCGGATATTTAAGGTGGCCATTCCCCCATTCCTAGACAGTTCAAACATCAAATTAGCATCTAAAAATATTAAAAATATATATAGTAAACTGTCAGTAAAGAAAAAAAACATATATATTGTTGAAAATTTTTTCACCAGGATGAAAATTAGACTATCAGTCCTACACACATACCGATAGTAATTAATTGAAGCGTAAGTCTGATAAACCTGACCTGAAATAAAATTAAAATTTATTTTTTGATTTAATAGAAAAAAAATATTTTGAATCTTGTAAGCTTTAAGCTACATATAAACTGAAATCAAAATCATGAAACAAATATTTTTCTTATATAGCCTGGAACGTAAATAAAATAAAATAATAATTTAACCCACACTGGCTCACAGTGGAGAAATGAGCAGCTTTAACAAGGAGACGAACGTTTTTTCAATGATAGCCGCCTATGCATGGAAAGATAACAGAGAGTCGACCCAACTTTAGCAGTCGAGTCGATCACTCATGAGTGCAACAAACATTTTTTTTTTAGTGCGGCCTGTAAACTTCAAACTTCAGCTAGAAACAAGTTCAAAAGTAGACATTTCACATACATCCCGTTCCGTTTTTAGTGATGACACAACTGACTCTACGGAATAATGAAAACATACTGCGTTGATGATTCGCTAAGTTAACGCAACTCAAGTCATCACTCGCGATCCAGACAGCAAACCCGCGACTGTTTCGCGCAATGACCCAGGAGAACGAAACAAGGGGGATGACTCGCGCCGTCTCAGACAGAGAATGGTCGGTATATGGTGGTCTGTAGTTACCAAAATTTATTTTCTATGAGTCCCATATTGAAAAGTGCTGAAATACCAATGCCACTACGATTGGCCCCATCTGCCGCCTTGAACAGTTATACACTTGTTTGTGCTATGTAATTAACCCTTATATATTATTCAATGTATATTTTTTTTACCAATTTTACATGTGCTGTATCTTGGGACCACATCAGCATTATTGCAAATTTGCAATACTGATATAACTAAATTAGGTAATACATAATATTAATTTTTAAAAAGAAAATATTGCATGACCAAGCAACCATTGAAAAATCTATAGACAAAACATATTATTTAAGCTCTTATCTGGGGAGGATAAAGTCCGGGAGGGGCTCCTGTCCGGATAGATCTGTCCGATTGGGGATCCTGTCCGGGTGGGATTAAGCCTGAGTAGGGCTCATTCCCGGGGGGGGGGGGGGGGGAGGTCCGGGCTGGGCTCGTGACTGGAAGACCGGTCCGGACAGAGCCCGTGTCCGGGGGAGGGGGAGGGGGGGGGGGGGGCGCCGGGGCGCCGCAGAGGCTCTTGTCCGGGGAAGGGGACCATAGGGGCTCGTGTCTGTAAATCCCACCGTGAATGAGGCCTTCAAATTCACAGGTATTAAATATGATTTACAGGCGCTTTTTTTGTCGATAATATTGGTAAACTGGTGACACACCATGATCGGAAATGTTATTATATCTCTAAATTGTATATTTAATTAAGACACTCCATACTTCATAATTTTTCTCTTTTTTTATGTTTTGCCCTTGGAGAGGCGGCCAGACGGAGATAGCTCTCTGTCCTACTGTTTTTATATTGCTGTTGCTTTTTTGGGGGGTGGTTGCCAACTTCTTGTTTCTCAATAATAATGACTTTCTGAAACTTCGTGTCTTATATTTGGACTCATGTATACAACCAGTCTAACGGGGCAATTTTTGTTTTCGTGATGGAAGTTAATGAAACTTGATTCAATTTAAAATTGGGCCTCAAGGCTACAAGTTATTTAATTAGTGCCAAATACGACGTACTTTTATCAAACATAAACTCGTGCATTCTACTATATATTTCGATAAAGCCTAAATGATTAAAACTTAGCGAGACTGTGTGGAACTTGATTAAAAATCAAATCAAAAATGTCCATGTTAACCTTTAAAATGAGCCCTATATAAGTTAATTACCTAAATAATATTGATAAAGAATAAGTCATGTTTCCATTAGATTTATTGGGCTAACAGGCCTTCTCTATGGAGATAAAGCATTCTAACTCTATATACTGTTATATGCATCAGGAAAGATAGATATAAAGACTTTGAACCGACTTGACATAAGGCCTTCCAATTTCAACGATTTATCCATTCAGTACAGTTCTGTGTTTTGTTTTCCAATTTGGCACAATGAAACCTAACACTATACGCTGGTCCAACGTCCACAGCGTTTGTTCCGATGGAGTTGAACTTAAATTGTTTCTATAGAATTCATAAAAGCATGGCGATGGATGCCAGGTACACATATAAGGATAAAGTGACATCTCCAAGGAATTGCTCAGTCCATTATGACTGTACATTTCCATTTGTTTAAAACCAGCTGTAGCAGTAATTTACAAAGATCACCAGTACTTTTCTTATCTCCATAGGCTTACAAAGTATATAAGAATTTCCACCGATAAGTTTAGTATATTATTAGGGTAGGCCTGGCCTACCGGTCAAGTGACAACTCCAAAGGAATGATGAACAATTCATTATGCACGACTGTATATTTCGCCTTATTTAAATCATCTTCAGCAGTAAACTTACATTAAAATACATAAAAGCGAATGAGCCTATTGCAATCTATTATAGCAAATTAACATGGTAGTCTATATGTTATATGTTAAATATTAAGCATAATAAAATAATAAAACATACATTTATTCAGTGTTTGCCTATTTTATTTTTTCTGTACATACACAGAGGTCGAGTTGTCCATTGATGTGGTAATATAGTATTACTGGTATCAATAATTATACGGGATCTCCCGGATCAGGTCAGATCCTCAACAGACCAACATCCATATCCTCCAATGTTGTCTTGTAAGCAGTTTATGTACCGGTAGCTCGATGCATGTTGTACATAGTTTTAATAAAAATACTTCAATGTAACTTTTCAAGCTTGGTGCAACATAATCGTTTCAAAGGGTAGGGTTAAAAGTGACTGTAACAGAATGACATGCATCCAGTCCAGCCAGTATCCTTTTTTTTATTTACGCTACATTCTTGCGTATGTTCATTCAGGTCAAATTTCATTCATGCCGCCCTCCGTGATTATCATAATGTAAACTGACGTCATTGGAGGGCACTGTACGCCTGCGTTATGGCTGAACTCCCACAATCCATTTCGTCAACTTATATACTGCAATAGCGGCCATCTTAATGCCGTAATGCGAAAGGGAACCAAAAAACGGGTGTCTAGAAGAATAAGGGTTGAATATCTCAGGGTATGATTTTTATATCAATAATCGGCCACACGCACTGGACTAAATATATGTTTTTTGAGGCCAGAGACCCCCTCACTAACCGTCCATTGTTGTTGCTTTTCTAAATGAACCAAATATTTCTGACTGTTCGCGGAGAGGAAGTGTGAAGCAACCGAAGTGAAGTGGGCTGGTCTGACTGTCGACAATTCTGAAAGAAGCTGTTTTATTGAGACGCAGACTGAAGGCGACGAAGGAAGGATTACCGTTGAATGTTCAGACAGTCGTGCGCTAACTGGTCGCTTGAGCCGTTGTCTGTTTGTCTATGTGAGTTGTTTTCCAGCCGAACGATAAGTGGGCTCGCCATGACACCAGTGTGTAATAGATAGGGGTGCCTGGGGACGATAGTGGCCAGGAAGCCACTTCCCTGCCACCATGGCCTGTGAGTAACGGTTAAAAAAGCTAGAGCACCTTTATCTGTCTGGTGTCTCTGCCAGTGGTGGCAAATGTGTCAGTGTAGAGTCACTACTTGATGTCTTCGTTGCACTGTACGATGAGTGCTGCAATGCTGCACTACGCAGGGAAAAGAACATTGCCGACTTTGTTGAGTATGGTAGGTATCACTATATTGTATCATAGATGTTATTATTATATTACCAAATAAAAACCAATAAACATTACCTTGAATATTATATGGCAAATTTTGTAGTACCCATCCTGTTTTCTATCGTTAGTTTAGCCTGTACATAGATAACCTGTGCATAACTCGAAGCGTCACATTTTGAAAATGCAGTTTTGCTTAGAATCACACGAATTAGAATGCCAGTCAGATCGTGAAATCTCAAATCCGAGTCCTCAAACGGTTGCAGTCAAGTTGTCAAATAGTATGACGAAAACGTCAAACCTGATAACCAGTTTGTTAAATGAACCATGTACAAGAAATTATGAGTGATTCTCGTGTATTAACTTAAAATGTTGGTATTGTAATAACTAAAAAAAGAACATTAATGATAAAAGTACCATGAACAGGTTGGGGTGAGAAGCTAGGTGGAGCTGCGCAGCTCCATGTAGCTAGCTACTATAGATACTATAGCTACATACATGTAGCTATAACGCATATACCGCTCAGGTGACACTGATTTGAAAAAATCGAATAAATTAAACGTAAAAAATCTCACAGTACTTTTTGGCGAACATTGCATAACAACAACAACACACACTCATGTAGCCTACTCTACAAATAACGAAAAATATTTTTCGCTCTACCTGTCCTCGTTTTTTGCGCTGAGCAGCTTCAAAATATACACAAGATTTTGAATTGACACATTTGCTTATTTAAGATAGAAGTGAAATGACAGGTGGCACTCATTGTCCACAGCACATTGTTGCTGCAGATAAGTAAATCGGCTGATTGTTAAGAGAGTATATCATTACACCAGTTCCAGTCCACGAGATGAGCTGAAATTTGGACAAGACACGGCTAGATGCTAACATGTTGCATTTCTGCCAAAAGATTAACCATAATGCAAGATTTTAAGGTACATGTAAAGCGAACCCTTTGAAATTAGCGAATGTGTTAATTCAAAATCTTGTGTGTATTTTTAAGCTGCTCAGCGCAAAAAACACGGGCAGGTAGAGCAAAAAAACTGTTGTAATTTGTAGAGTACATGGGTGTGTGTTGTTTTGCAATGTTTCGCCAAAAAGTACTATGAGATTTTTGATGTTTAATTTATTCGATTTTTTTCAAATCAGTGTCACCTGTGCGGGATATGCGTTGTAGCTACATGTAACTATAGCAGCGACATGGAGCTGCCCAGCGCCATCTAGCTTCTCTCCCCAACCTGAAGAAGATATGAAAGATTTCGTAATAAAAAATGTATTCGGTATTTAGACCGAATAACACCAAGGACAGATAACCCGTTATGTATCATTTCTCTTTATATCATATATCACATTTCACAGCCTCCCTACGGTTTGCTCAAAAGTGGCTTTGGCTTTAAAGTGGTAGTGAGTGAATGTCAATAATCCTTCTTAATGTGATGTAATGTTCATCACGAACAGAGGTGTTTACAGTTCAGAGGATAAAAAGACAGATTGACTTGATTTTTAATGAAAACTGTTCAAGTAGTATCAGAGAATGGTTTTGTATATCTTTCAGAACCATTTAGAAGCTGATGAGACGTATACAATGTTACATGTACAGGGCAAATCGCCTAAACGTCAAATCATCTTTAACACCTTTTTAGGACGGATCGTCTACATGTATCATGTTTGGTTGCTTCATTTAACATGTTTGGTCGGTTCGTCTAAACGTTTTTTTTTAATTTTATTGATAACAGCTAACGTAATCAATACTTCAGTACTGATCAGTACTTTTGACTTCAAAATTAAATGAATAAAATTTTGTTAATTTAGAGGAATCTGCTATCTACATGTACATGTATAGATCTATCAAAAACTACGACCACGGCCCGCCAATACTGTACATGTGTATTATATCCGGATGCACTGTAGCGTAAAGTATCTCCCCTTTATGAAAGACAAAACTAATGCATAAGTATTTAAATCTTTAAAGTCCACAGAACATTGTGATTTGTGAATACAAAGGTGAAATAGTACAGAAAGGCAAATTCACGCAATGTTCTGCGAGTACCATAGTGACACGAGTTTAAAAAAACAATTACCCTACAAATAACAATAACATTTTTTAAAATAAACCCCCCCACTAACCATATTCTTAATTTAAGTTACATTTACAATATAAACTCGGTATACACAAACATTTAACAGTGTCTGAAGTTACGTAAGGAAACTTGTTTAATGGTCTTGTTTATAATTTGTGAGTGGTTTTATTTTCAAATGGCAAAGAAAAGGAGAATTCAACTATCAAGTATAAGTACTGTCAAAATCGATATCTTATGAGATTGGTTTACTATAGTGTTTGCAAGCTAAACACTTTATATTCGTCACATTTTATTTTTACTCTGAGACTCAAAGTGGCTTGCCCTCTGGCTAAGGGCAGCATGTTCCAAGCTTAATCATGCTGTTTTTACTTAGCACTGGAGGAACATTAATTGTCCAACAGAGCATTACACTTCACATTTTATGGTTTGTGTTTTACTGTTTGAGTACACCGCCGTCATATAAGCGAAATACCATTGAGTATGGTGTTAAACACCAATCAATCTATCAATCAGAGTGGTTTAATTATTGGACGGTGTTGCGCTTAATGACATGCTTTATTTACTCTCCAACACTTACAAGCTATGTGACCATGATAATTACTGCATTCGTACATTATGGATTGCTTTTGCCGGTAGCACAGCCAGGGGAGAAAGCTGATGTTTGTTTTCAACTTCTGCTGATACTTTTAAACTATAGCAAGTTTTATTAAATAGACGGTCTGTTGTCCATACCCAATACAACTATTTTTCAACTAGCCAGAATAAATAAACGATTGTTTTTTTTCCTAGACAAATTAACTAAATTTTTAGACGAATCGACATTAGGTGTTAGACGAATCGTCTTAGACGATTTGGCCTTTAGACGATTTGACTGTACCCCGATGAGACATACAAATTAAGACTTTTATGGATCTTTAAAAATAAAAATAAAATTGTTAACCCAAAAAGTCTTGATTTGTATCATGGTTATATATAATTCCTTTAATGGAAACTATTTAGGCTCTTATAGTTGAAATTATTCTGAGAATACTTTGATCATATTTTTTTTCTTCTTTTGCTGGAGCTTATTTTTAGTAGTGTCCATTTCTCCATGAGAATATAAAACACTAACTGAACTTCCAACCTACATGTACAATTAATGATGAATCCACCTAAATTCATATTTGAAATAATATCGTTGTATTTGACAGTCACAGTCTTATGATACAGTATGTATGGTGGCTGATGTCAGATAAAATATTTACATGACACAAACAAAGAAATACATTTATGATATAAACAGTAACGATACGGGTTATCTGCCCTTGGTGTAACATAACTCACTGTTATAAATAGTCTAAATCCGCTACTAGTAGGATACATTGCAGATATATATTTCGAAATCTTTCACATCTGGCATCATCATAGTACTTTTATGTTTTTTAATACCTACTGTATATTTGAAGATAATATACACTGTACTTTTAGATAATTCGTTATCGTTTGGCCAACTGATTATCAGATCTGATGACATTGTCATACTATTTGATGACTTGACTGCGGCAGTTTGACGACTGCTGGCGATTGGACGATCTGACTGGGTACCAATCATGGTAGCCTGTTAAAGGGGTGCAGGACACTCTTCTCAAACATCCCTGTGACAAACCGTACAGGGCACTCTTCTGACACCCAACCCAGTAACAAACAGTTTCACTCAACTAGTGATAGCCCAATGTCGAAATGTAGATTTCCAAGTGCTGCAGGTTGGCTTTTGACAGTCTAAACTTACAGATTAAAAATAGGGTGGCCACATGTCATATATATATATATCCAATATTTACCTCAACAAGCTCTTTTTTAGGGATCCGCATCGAAAGACGCGGTTGCCCTATTGTAATCGGCTTGTCCGCCTGTCTGTCCGTCTGTCCATCTATATTTCTATTCCGTGCTCTAACTATTGAAAGAGTGATCGGATTTTATTCAAATTTGCTGTCAATGTTCTTTATAATATGCTGCTGGAGTTCGACTTTCATCACATTCAGCCCATTACTAATTTGCATACTCCAATCTGATTGGTCATCCGTCCGTATTCCTAT
>JAUELC010214092.1:0-10687 GCA_031471745.1 Cryptochiton stelleri | reverse complement strand
CCCCCCCCCCCCCCCCCCCCCCCCCCCCCCCCCCCCCCCCCCCCCCCCCCCCCCCCCCCCCCCCCCACAGGGGCTGGCACGTTGAACTGCTGATACTCCATAGATGTAACGGGCGGTTGGAGGGAGCTTCGTGTTGCCTTGGTGCTTTCAGAGCTAAGGGGCAACACTAAGCTGATCTGTTTGTGGCGTCCTGTTATGTCCTGTTTTGTCCCGTGGTTGTCTTGTATCTTGTCCTTGTTTGTTGCCAGTGGCGTCGTGGGGATTTCCTTTACCCATTGGGCTGGCACGCCGTCATATGAGTGAAATAACCTTAAGTACGGATTAAAACCCCAATCAAACAAACAAACAAACAAACCGTAGATTTACCGCAATGGTACGTCGCCCAGTGGATATACGGGAGTCACAGGAGCTAGGTGACTCTGGCTATCGCAGAGGTGGTTTATTAACCTTATTAAGTAAGGCAGATTAAGAAGTGGATAATTCAAATAAACAAACAATCATCATATCTTGCGCCTTTTGTATAATGTGTTTGTTAATTTGTTTGGAGTTTGACGCGGTATTCAAGATACTTGACTTGCAGGGCGACTTTGCTTTACAGGTGTTTGGTTGAAGACCGAGAGGAAACCTCGCAAAATACTCCCCGAGATCAGCCCTCGAGCTTCCGGTTAACCTTCTCCAATTCTTTCATCTGAATTATTATAAGTGCTTTCTTTATTTTCATCTAGCAGCTGTTTGTGTCTACGCTTTGATGACCTTGGGCAAAATTAATTTACCCGTATGAAGAAATTCTGGCTGTGTTAATATATCAGATCTCTTCTTATGGCCTTCTATTTGTTTGTTTTGTTTGATTGGGGTTTTACACCGTACTTAAGGTTATTTCAATCATATGACGGCGTGCCAGCCCAATGGGTGACGAAAACAGCCCGAGACGCCCCTGGCAACAAACAATGACAAGATCCAAGATAATTACAGGACATAATAGATGGTGCAATTAATAAGACAAATTGTGCAAATTTACAGTGCTAAACGTCATAAACAGATATGCTTCGTGTTGCCCCTTAGCTCTGAGAGCACCAGGGCAACACGATGCTCCCTCCAACAGTCCGCTATTGCCATCGATTCTGGTTAATTACACAATACGGAAGCAATGCGTATCACCTCTGTCCGGATTACACCACGTGCTTCCAAACTTTCATGAAGATAAGCAGTGGGTCGTATTAATAGATTCATGAGTCATTTTCAATTAAGATATCATAATAATTAATAATTCACGTGAAAAGATGATAAGATAAATTTCCTATTGGCTTTAATCCACATTTAATTCCTCGGTACATTTGCATTTATCTGTATCTAATATTTACCCTGGTGGTCTCAGAGCTAAGGGGTAACAATAAGCTGTTATGGCGTCCTGTTATGTCCTGTGATTGTCTTGTATCTTGTCATTGTTTGTTGCCAGTGGCATCGAGGGTGGTTTCCTTCACCCATTGGGCTGGCACGCCGTCATATAAGTGAAATAACCTTAAGTACGGCGTAAAACCCCAATCAAACAAACAAACAAATCTAATATTTATATTCATATAGTTTGTGTTTTTACTTGTATTTGACCAGTTTAGTGATCAGTGCTTATCACTCACATTATAAACATTTGATGAGTTTGTTTTATTGCTAATGGGTGTTTCATGTATTATATTGAGCTGAACATGATGTTATATTTATGTTACTATATTCAGAATAGATTAAGTTAGCTGGTTGGGGGGGGGTTCACGTCATACTTACGTTCATTTCACTCATAGTACGGCATGCCTGTATAATGTGTGAAGGAAAACGGACTCGGCGTCACTGTCAACAAACAATGACAAAATTCAAGACAAGCCTATGACGCGAAACATGGTCCAAAAAATGATGCGCATGCGTGTGATATGTACATTGCAAGACGGCACCGCAAGTCGACTTCACGTTTCCCGTTAGCTCAGAGAGCTCCAGAGCAGAGGGACCTTCCACCCCGTCTCCAAAACAGAGGTTCACGAATTATTATTCCAATTAGAGACGCTATAACCGTCACTGGATTGGTTTTACGTTTCCCCCGTTTTACTTCTAAACTAATACGAATTTTGCAACACAAATATATATAAGTATATTCTGAATCATCTTTTAATGAAGGACAATAAAATGTGAATTATATGTGTTTCTGAAACTTACAGAAAAGAATATATTTAATAAAATGTATGTTTTGTCTACCTCTTTTTTAAATTCCTACTTCTTTTACGCCATTTATGTTTTTACTGTAGGCCTACCTATTTTACATCAACGTAAGCATGTTAACCATTTGTGTTATATATTTGTTTAAAAAAAAACATCCGACTTAAAATAAATCTCTGAAATATTACAATTTGTCCTAACTAATGTAATAACACAGAATTAAAATTATCTGCGTAAGCATCTCGTTAAAAAAATGTTCTTGTTTCTTATTTGACAAACTCCACAGTATTGCCTAAAGAGGGACTTTAAGTCATTATCGGTTATAATGAAAACATCATTATACGAATTAGTGTATCAAATTGCGTTAGAAATGAAGGAGCTGTTTTGCTGTCAGATCGGCTTGGTGAATATTGTCTCAAATTACAGGATAAAGAAAGCGGACCGTTCAATAATTTAGGATAGTAATGACAGCGTAGTGTTTGTGTTAATTTGACAGAAAACAATCCTGTTTTCATCCGTCTAATTTGAGAGCCAGAACTTGATCAGATTAAATGGCTCAGCGGCAGATTTCCGTCAACACACTGTTGATAATGTACAAGCTGTAATACACTTCTCTGTGGTTATTTTATTTCATTAATTCAGGAGAAGTGCGTCTATTATGGCTGCTGTAATTACATTATGTGCTTATGACGTTGAAGCTAGCATTCACTTATACATGACATAATCTTTGTTATTGAACGAAAAGTGCATTTGTAAAAATTGTTGGAATAACTCGTCGCTAAGTAACAATATTTTCGTACGGAAATATAATTATACCCATTATATAAATGACATAGAGCCCGTGTATGTTCAGTTCTAAAAAGACATTTTTTATATTTTTTTTTAATACATCCCTATTTTACCCTTTGTCAGGGTATTTGTTTGAAAATATAGTTATAAAACATCGTGCGATAAATCATAGCTAACTCTATTGCTAATACCGAGTCATTTTAAAACACTGTAATTTGTTTAAAATAAATCTCTTTTTTACTGTATTTCGTATTTTGCTTATGTTTCCTGTATATTAAGAATCCATACGCCAACCAAAATCAAAGATTGCGCTAATGTTCTTTAAGGTATAGCTTTTTGTAATAATAAACAGTGGGTGGTTGGAGGGAGTGTCGTGTGGCCCTGTTGCTCCCAGAGCTATAAGGGGCAACACGAAGCCGGTGCCTATAGCACTGTAATTTTGCACACTTTGCCTTATTGCACCATGTATTATGTCCTGTGATTGTCCTGTATATTGCCATTGTTTGTTGCCAATGTCGTCGAGGGTGATTTCCTTCACTCATTGGGCTGGCACGCCGTCATATGTGTGAAATTACCTTAAGTACAGCGTAAAAACCAAGTGAAACAAACAAACAAATCAATGATGAATGAAAACGGCTATTTGATAGAAACCGAACAGAAAACAATCTTTATTAAATACGGTTTAAAAAACTGTAAATAATAGATAAGATATATCTATTTTATATAAGTAATATTGAGAACTGGGACCTTGAAATGTAAATGAAAATGAAATGAAATGAAAACTCCAATAGTAACAAAAAAATATATATTTCACGGGTGCCGTTTGATCAATATGGGACATCAGGAACCCGAACAAAGACGTGTCTGAATTGCCAGTTATATATATAAAGACAAAATAGAGTCAAGTGACAGCTCCAAAGAATGATGAACAATTCATTATGACTGTATATTTCATTTTTTTTAAACCCTCTTCAATATTGCTGACAGAAGTTAACTAAACGAAAGTATTTGGCTTCATTTACCAATTAAGAAAAGTACTTATAAAATACAGCCTACAAAACGAGAATAATATGCAGTACTCATCCAATTATCGGAAACCAGCCTTTAATAAACAAAATGGCTGCTACACGCGTCAGAGGTCAAATCTCAGAGAACATTAATGAATAACGTTTCGAATTACCGCAGTATTTCACTTGATTGACTAATTAATGGCTAATATAATACGGTTTACAGAACAATAATAATATATGCAATACTCATCAAAATATCGGAAACCGGCTTTTAATAAACAAAATGGCTGTAACGAGCATAAGAGGTGGGATCTCGCAGAAGATTCACTTATAACGTTACGAATAACTGCAATATTTGACTTGATTGAATAAGAATTTGGAATAATTTATCAACAGCATAATGCACTTCAGAGAATACACGCTTAATATGGCTTAATTATTTGACGAGATAAAGACCTTGTCGTTTCATATGATGTATTAATTTAAGTTTAAGTCTCCGTTGCCTAGTAAATTCTACCTCTCCTGTGTATCAAACGTCATTCCGTCATGTCGAGTTAATATGAAAATCAAATATCAAACGGCGGGCCGCATTTTAACCGAACTTAACATGCCTGTCATAGTAAAATGATTGAACGTTTAAAACCGTGTGAAAAAGGATTGAGAGAATAAGTTGACAAGATGATACTTATCATAGAAAACGTCGTCTTTAACGAACTTTTAAATAATAGATGTGGATTGTCTGATATGTCAACTTTATCCCACTCTGGATACAGATCAAAAAGTTTCATAAAAGTACAGACTAATAAACAATATCCACCTATATGACCTGTTATTATATTTTTATCTATTTATCTTTGTCTATCCCATTTTATAAACCTGTGTTCAGATTGTATTTCCTCATGCAGGACGACAATATATCAATAATAATCGAAAACATAAACACGGCAATAAGCAAAGATTTAGAAATACTGCGATGTATAAAGACACGGAAAAATGTTATACAAGAAATTTAGCAACGCGAACTCTCTTAAACGAATTCACTATAAATGTCGTACATATACTTCCCTTGAATTTACCTTATGTCAAAAAATTTCCACTTTAACAGTTTAGGATTTGCCGTATTAAACAAAAACATAGTTCCCACGTCAGGAAGTATGACGACGCATGCGCACACGATTATAAGCGATTCCATTCTACTTGGCCTTGAGGACGTTGATATTTTCTGATTGCTAGATAATTTTGTTCCATTCCAGACAAACGAAGGCTTTTCTGTTTATTTTACTTTCAGACGCGTTATTGCAGAATCTCCGGCAGATCATCTTTACTTTAGCCATATATTATTGATTGCAGTATTATCTATTGGATGGATGTATATCCTAAAGGAATTCTTTGTATATTCTGAAATCCGTATCAATCTCTATTACGACTATAATTGGTATCATACTGATGTTTTGGCAATACATATATAAATCTGGACTCACTTCGCGTAGCTCCGGTTTTACGGCGGAGATATCCGAAGAGGTGATGTCTCGTAGAAAATACCCGGATGACGTTTAGAACGGTCAATGCTTGTATCGTTAAGTCGACGCCCCAGACCGATTTCCCTACAATCGTTTAATGACCGTCTACATCTGTAGATGGAATTGTTCTTCATCCGATATGATCGGATCATCCCTGAAGATAAACAAACGTTGGTCATATAAGTTATTTTGTTTCTGTCTATCTTCAACCAAAATTTGCATTATGCTCGCTTGCTTAAAAGGATCCCATTAACACACATGTGTTTATTCTGATCGGAACGTTGGTTATATAAGTTCTTTTGTTTCCGCATATATTATATTGTGATCGCTCGTTTAAACAAACGTATATCATTTAACACACACTTGTGCGTTTGGTTCCCTTGTGGTATACCTCAATGGCATGTCTTTTATTCCATACATTTTGCAGGTTATTGATCAATTGCTTAATGATAAAACGTTAAATAATTCAGCAGCAAAGCATAGAGAGTGGAGTTTGCTATACAGACTATATATTTCTTTATTGCGCTTTATTGTTCCCAGGAGTAAATATGTTTTATTTTCTTTGTGATGATTTGCATTCTCTTTAAAAGATAACCTTTTACCGGTGTTATCCTCTTTTGTTCCTAGAATCCTTAACACTTCACACCTTTTTTCTTCCAGTTTTACTATGAATTATTAATATGTATTCCGCACCACGCCATCAACGGGGTCAATACAGCCATTACTCTATGCGTCATAAAACATTCCTTTACATAATTAACAGCTTCTTTTTTATTTGCGCAGATTGTCCACAAGTGTTTTTTTTTTGTTCAATCAGATGATAAACTGCCGTTACATGTACAAAATGGCTTTACGTTGGTTACACTGGTAACTTCTAATTTGCATTACGCTTTGAGATGTTTGTGATTTCATGTTTTCCTTATAACAAACATGTTTAAGTAACATCGCACAATAAACTATGTTATTCTGTTGCTTAGGTCACTTTCCAGCCACTCAATTAGTTATGTACCGGATCATGGGGAGCTGCTCCAACCCATACCCCCCCCATTCCCCCATCTCCCCAACTAAAACCAAAAAAGCGATGTACCACTGTGCTTCGATTAAGGGATTCCTCTAAGTGAAACTATAACTTGGCGTTCATATCTATTTCTAAGTATTTGTATGCTGCAATGTGTTTTTTTATGGTTTACTGTATCTGAGTGTTGCCTCTGATGCATGCAAAAAAGCCTAAGGCGGTTATATTTCTTAAATTCCTATAACATTTTTGTCATGTTTTTATAAGGCCGTGTAAAGGTGTGGAATAGATGTCGGAATGAAGCAGGTTTCTGTACGGGTAAAACACGAATGGTCATTTGACGTGCCATTCGAAGGTTAGTACTCTAAGGAACCATAATGGTATTACATCGTATCCGAACTATTCAGCTCTTTAATTTAATCTAGGTATTGACGGCCGGTCTGGTCTAGCTGGCCGGAATTTACTGCTGGCGACTTCGTGCCTGGTCCTGTAGCCGTATGTTCTATCTCAGTTGGGGTTCTCAGCCGGTCAAATTTCCTGAACTACTATATGTTCTAATTAGAAGTGTTTTATCACAAAGAAACGAAACATACTGGTCATCTATGTAGTTGTTATTAACGCTGTGTCAACTTACATTGTACACAACGGTAAAGCAACAGCACTTAGGTGAAACAAAAGGTACTTAACTTCAACAGGTGCCTCTCTGTCTAGGGACGGTACTTAACTTTAGCAGGTGTCCTCTGTGTCCAGGGGCGGTACTTAACTTCAACAGATGTCTCCGTCTAGGAACAGCACTTAATTTCACCTGGTGCCTCTGTGTCCATGGACGGTACTTAACTTCACCACTTGCCTCTGTGTCCAGTGACGGTACTTAACTTCACCAGGTGCCTCTGTGTCCAGTGACGGTACTTAACTTCACCAGGTGCCTCTGTGTCCAGTGACGGTACTTAACTTTAGCAGGTGCCCTCTGTGTCCAGGGGCGGTACTTAACTTTAGCAGGTGCCCTCTGTGCCCAGGGGCGGTACTTAACTGCAACTGGTGCCATCTGTGCCAAGGGACTGAATGTGTTTTAGTTGAGACCAATTTCACTGAGACACTTTTGAGACGTGGCTTAATGTGTTTAACCCCAGAATTCACAGTTATTTAGATTGGTCCATTTTATGGATGACTTTTCGTGAAAAGACTTTAAAATGACAATTGGTTGCCATTGATTTATGTCTATTGTGGTCATATACGAAAATACTTAAGTAGAAAACTGGAGAGCTAAAGCCAGAATATCGGAAATAACAGAATGTTTAAAGTGTTGAGAAGATGTTTTATTCTGAAGACAAATATAATGTAGTTCGCCCTCGTGGCCACTCTCTTTGACAAGGCATATTTCTGAACTGACAGAGAAAGCGCGGAACATCTCGCGTTCGTGGAGTGGAGAGCGTTTGAGATGTCATGTCGATGAAGAGAGTTTAGTTTAGCACGCAATCCTCGCCATTCACTCTCAAACCTCGTCTTAATACTTGATCAATGGCTTTGTGTTCGAAATGCTCTTAAGCCAAACGTGGAATTTCTGATAAGAGTGACGGGTACTTTTTTATGCCTGCCTATTGTGCCTGGTTTCCTTTCTCAGCCCAGCCTTGTCTGCCACGGACAGTGACCACTGACATCGCTGCTCGTTTACGTTCCAAGGACGTCTTAAGCGCCGCCTTATCTAAAATTTTCTTTGCGAATTTAGCGGATGTGTCCTTGAATGGTCACAGGCTTTAGTAGAATTTTCTTTAGACGAAAGAATATTTATTTTTTTTATCTTTCGCTGGAGTGGATTAAGAATAGTGATCCGCTAAACGAGGCCACTTACCGAATCACCCATTCTCTCTCTTCTGGTGGTTTCTCTGCCGTTCTTGATAGGCTCCTTTAAGTGTTGGACGAAGCACGAAATAACCTCCTCAAAGTTGTCATTAGAGAGACCATGTTTCAACCATCTTGGCCCTTAAGGGAATCGCCAGATGAATTATTTAAACGACTGTGTTTTCCATGATATTTCATATATTATGAGAGCTGTTTGTCTGTCAAGCCAGTCAGATTGATAGAAAAATAAGCGAGGACGTTCATAGGTTTTTCGCTCAGAGTTATCTTTGCGGAGTGGCGGCTATTGTAGGATCCCAGATTGCTCTTCCCGTTCTGCCGTTGATCAAATTGGTCTAGCTGGGGCGATGGCAGTATGCACACAGGGACCACTCGACCGATGCAATCCGCCAACAGGCTTGAACCAGAGGCCGATAAGCCAGGTCCTCAATCTAAATATTAACTGATGTACGGGGGAGATCGCAGCGATGACGTTACGCCGTACCTTTTCATATCTCACAGTGAGCTTTCTTTCAGCCAATTGCCGTCATCGCAATGTTCTATCTGGAGAGAAATCAGTATAGATTCACCAGGCATATTTACGAGGATTAATAATTCTACACGTGCGGTGATAACAGTTACAACCGTTTAAGGGATTTTACTGATTATTGCAAACTTGTGTAATACAGAACAAACTGGCCTGAGCCCAGTGTCATAGTCGCAATGGATCTACATACAGGCGTGTTTGCTTGTCTTTGTGTTTTAACTTTAGTTAGTTTCGATCAATCTCATTGCCGTTCTCAGTTTCGGCGTTATATTCCACCAAAGGACGTGAAGTTTGGAGTGATGCTTCCAGCCAATGTTTCTTCTAAAGGTGAAAGGATGTACAAAATGTATTTGAATCTTGAAGCGATTCTCTACGCCGTGGAGACAGTAAAGAACGACACAGGGATTCTTCCCGGTTATTCTCTATCGGTTAATGTTAAGGATTCTCAATGTTCAGCCACCTATGGTCCGTTAGCCGCCGTGGATTTAATGAGGACGAATTCAGCCCATGTTTTCATCGGGCCTGCCTGTGATTACGCGGTTGCCCCGGTGGCGCGATTCACTTACTCTTGGGGCATCCCTCTTCTCACGGCGGGGGGGCTGGCCAAAGCTTTGCACAAAAAACAGGAATACGGCCTTTTAACTCGAATGCAAGGGACTTATGAGAAAGCGGGCGAATTTTTTACTGATCTTCTAGAGCATTATGGCTGGAAAAAGCTCGGATTTATTTTTAATGATCGTCCGACAACTGACTCTACTCGCTCGGCACACTATTTTACAATTGAAGCACTATTTGGCGCCGCGCAACGTCACTCAGGAGTGAAGGGTGATATTATACGATTTGATGAAACCCATCCGCCAATCGACTTTGAAAAAATTCTGAGAGAAACTTCAAAAAATTCAAGAAGTAAGCAATTCCCTTTAATTTTTATATGATATAACACTGTACTTACAGAAATACGTTATTCTTCACTTTCAGCATATTCTTTTTTCAGTTGTCTGTAGTTATTTTTGTATGTTGACACATTTAACATAAATTCTCATAGGATGATATACATGTGATGATATATATGTTACATTGAAGGAAAATACATAATTTGAATGGATTGTGTAGCTTCAGGCAGGTTTAACAATAAAAGCAATATTTTCCATTTCAAATTCATATATCATTTTTAAAACTGCTCATCATCTAAACTGTGCAATAGCATCTTAAATATATATTTTGAGGTTAAAATATGAGAACTGGTAAATTCGAATCTATTGATTACAGCTGTTAATATGCACATTCAATAAATGCACAAATAAATAAATATTACAATATTTTTTATAAATGAATAAGTAAAAAATGGTTTGCCTCCACCAGCACTCTACCGACTGAGCTACAGAGGCTCAAGATAGAATACCTCCCAAATTCTTACCCAGTGAAGACTGCGTTTCTCTCGCTACATTAATACATATATAAAAGTAGATTAAATATATAAATATATCTGTTCAGCGTTTCAGATCGAACCTGAAAAACTGGTTTGAGCCAATTTGGTGCTGTGAGTCCGACGGGGTCGTAATAATACTCACAACCTTCAATTATGCGCGATAACATGTTTAGCTATATGGTAGTTTTTCACATTGTAAATTCCCATTCGTTCATTCATTCATTTATTCATAAATTAATTAATTAATTATTTTATTCATTCATTCATTCATTCATTCATTCATTGTTCGTTTATTCTTCGTTCGTTCGTTCATTCATTCATTCATTCATTCATTCGTTCGTT
>JAUELC010213982.1:0-10688 GCA_031471745.1 Cryptochiton stelleri | reverse complement strand
TAGTGACTACACGACTGATAGTGACTACACGACGGACAGTGAATACACGACGGATAGTGACTACACGACGGGTAGTGACTATACGACGGACAGTGAATACACGACGGATAGTGACTACACGACGGGTAGTGACTACACGACGGACAGTGAATACACGACGGGTAGTGACTACACGACTGATAGTGACTACACGATGGGTAGTGACTACACGACTGATAGTGACTACACGACGGGTAGTGACTACACGACGGACAGTGAATACACGACGGATAGTGACTACACGACGGATATTGACTACACGACGGGCAGTGACTTCTCGACGGACAGTGACTACACGACGGATAGTGACTACACGACGGATAGTGAATACACGACGGATAGTAACTACACGACGGATAGTGACTACACGACGGATAGTGAATACACGACTGATAGTGACTACACGACAGAAAGTGAATAAACGACGGGCAGTGACTTCTCGACGGACAGTGACTACACGACGGATAGTGACTACACGACGGATAGTGAATACACCACGGATAGTAACTACACGACGGATAGTGACTACACGACGGATAGTGAATACACGATAGATAGTGACTACACGACAGTTAGTGACTACACGACGGATAGTGACTACACGACGGACAGTGAATACACGACGGATAGTGACTACACGACGGATAGTGACTACACGATGGACAGTGACTTCACGACGGATAGTGACTACACGACGGACAGTGACTACACGATGGACAGTGAATACACGACGGATAGTGACTACACGATGGACAGTGAATACACTACGGATAGTGACTACACGATGGACAGTGAATACACGACGGATAGTGACTACACGACGGATAGTGACTACATGATGGACAGTGACTAAACAACGGACATGCAGTGACTGCACGATGGACAGTGACTAAACAACGGACATGCAGTGACTACACGATGGACAGTGACTAAACAACGAACATACAGTGACTACACGATGGATATTACATACATGATAGACCGAAAATACCCGATAGGTGGCAGATAGTCTGACTGGAAATTGTTTCCAACTGTTAAAATCGCTCACAAGGGATAAGCTTTAAAATTACCAACATTAAAGTTAATCTGGAAAACTTCAAATTAACAATAGCAATTGTTGTGCTATGATAAAACAATCCTGGCTTTTAAGTGTATAAGTAAAGTTTATGACAAAATAAATAAAACCTAGGATGATCATAAATGTACAGGGCATGCAGACGAATGTCAATCATACCACAATTTTAAAGACGTTAAAGTTTTTTGTAAATGTCATCCCATTATCAAGTGCGTACTATTATATAGGGGTTTACCCGACCTGCAATTCAAACATTGTATGGTTTTAGCCTTAAGAGACTTTTCTATAAATGTCTAATGGCAGAGCATAATCAGACCTCGCGTTTTTGTTTTGTCTTGAATTACACTAAAAGCAAAAAGGCCTTTTGCAAAATGTTAGCTGACACGTTGAAATTGTTTTTTCGTACAGCAAAGGTTTTTTGTCAATGACACGTTCTTTATATTGAGCATTGAGTGGGCCATGCTCATTAAACATGGATAAAGTAAATCTAACTGGGTTCCATTCGTTGAATAATCAATGATGTGTTTGTGACTTGTATAATCGATCTTATTCCCGCACGTAATTGACAACTTCTCACTGAATTCTGTTCTGAAGATAGCATATATTATTGAACGTTTCAATGTGAAGTTAAACAGTTTTGTAACTATTGAAAATATTTATGGTTTAAATTCATCAGTGATAAATGAGTAAGTTGTATATATTTCAAAAGATAAATAACACTGGAACAGGGACTTCGATCAATTTAATAGATGCATATTGACAAGCAAATGACTTATGATTAGCAAAGAACAAATCATATTGTTACTTTGAGACGAGGAACTGCTCGAAACTGAAAGTCACAAATTAATAATATAATAATCAAAGTAGGCATTCATTCGGTATAACTAAAAAAATATTACATGTTTGAGAAAGGAAAGTCATGATTTGTCAGCTCTCGAACATTCATATCTCGAGCTGACAAATCATGATATTCCATTTTCAAACATGCAATATTTGTATATTACTATCTATTTTATTAGAAGGGACAAACATTGAAAAAGCTTCTCCAATGGCTCCTCCTGAATCCATCGAATGTCTTAAAAAGAATCGTTCCCTATCGGTGCATAAATCATACGCCATTCCCAATAAATCTTAAATACATATATATTGATTAAATGACCTCGAGATATGGAAGGAACTGATCTCCTTGTAGACATACCAAATTGAAAAAATCTATTAAACAAAAAATATATATATATATGATGAAAACTATGTGATTGTCACATGTTCGCTGGTGGTATATAAACACTAGTCCTAGCGCATCCTGTATATATATATATATTGATTACACTAACATCGTGGAATACCGATTGAACTGATCGTTTCTTTCATACTACATTGGAAAAATGTTTTAAACGAAAAACATATCTGATGAAAACTATGTGACAGTTTGTCTCAATCTCCCGTGAAACTTTTATAGAGAATCACATAATCTAGACATGCTTTCGTTTGATGGAGCCAAATTCAATATATTTTCATGATTACCAGACCCTTGGAATCTGTAGACTGGTTTGGTTTATTAGGCATGGTTTCCAGAATAATGTAACGCTGCTTAGAAGTATATCCCAGTCTAGATACCAGATCTATTCTACACTGCTTCAAGGCATCACCATCACCACATTTCACTCCTTTTTATGTTACATGTCAAAATATTATTGGATAAGTACATGTCATTCACAATATTCTCTGAAAATCAAATTAGAACAATTTAATTTATATTGGCCGGGTCATTGGACACTTCACATAGATATATATTCGTGGTAGAAAGATGAAGGGCAAAGACAAATGCACTCAAAGAAACCAACATTCAAAAATATAATTAAAAATCAAATCCCATTAATCAAACCATGTTTGAAATCCGACACCCTTTTATTGTTTGTGGTATTTTTTTATTGGAAACGGATGTTCACACATCATGTGAATGCAGCAAGGAATAATAAAAAGGCTTGTAGAAAGACACGTCGTAAATAAACAAATTCCAATGGCTGTAATGAAACAGTCAAAGTCCTTACAAGGGTTGATAGTTATGATAACCCGTGATATTATTTTTCCCAAAGAGATTTCAAACTGTCAAATTAGTTAGTTAGTTAGTCATTTTGAGATGATGGGGCTCCATTCGTGAGATTGATGTGCACCAATACTTAACATTTCATATACTTTTCACACATCGAACTATAACACAAACAACAACATAAATACATATCAATATCATTACATATACATATATACCATTGAACAGACAAAAAAGATCAGATAAATCTATGCGTTCATAATGAATCTGGCAACGGCTTGAAAAACTTTATTGACGTTCTTCGTTGGTTTTAAAACACTAGCTATACATGGAGAAGATACACCAGCCAACAGAAGGTCAGAATAAAAACTGTACCTAACGTTCTGATATCTTACACAGGTAAACAAAACAATGGGCACCGATTCCTCTACATGACAACAATCTCACAAACCAGTTGGGATGCAAGTTAAAACGAAAATGAATTGACAGGTATATGCCCAGACTGTAATCTAAAGAAAACAGTTTCAGCACGACGAGGTGAGAATGATAAGTTATGGGTGGTTACTGATGGGTTACAGCTGTAATAAAATCGTACCCTTTCAGATAAATCCCACTCTCTTTGTCACAGTTTTATAAAATGAGACTTAAGTGCATTAATTACTTCAGGGATAGAGACTGGTATCTGAGGTAACCGTTAGAAATGACAATGCCCCTTTAGCTAAGGTATCAGCAAGATCGTTTCCAGCTATACCAACATGACTTGGGATCCATTCCACATAGATGTCTATATTTTGGTGTAAAAACATAGTCAACATATGTAGAATTTCGTAAACTAGCGGTACAGACTTATTCCGGGAAGTGTGAATACAGAAAGATGATAAACAGTCAAATTCTACTCAAGGGATGATTGTTTTAATAACCCGTGATATTATTGTTTGCAAAGAGATTTTAAACTGTTAAATTCCACTCATTGGATGATTGTTTTAATAACCCATGATAGTGTACTTCCCACAGAGATTTGAAACTGGCAAAAGATTTAAGCTTTGGTTGATACTACCATGACAACACAATATCATCACTACTGGTTGTCATGGTAATTATGGTCAACTTCCGCTGCTATCACATGTCCAAACGTTGCTTTGGATACCCTGCATTAGGCAACAGAGGCAAATAGGCCTTATGTTATTATACTGAAAATACATTCGTTGTACATGCAGCATCGACTGCAACCTAACTGTATTTATGAACTTCACAAGTCTTTAGAAAGAAGAGTGTATCCGTGCTGATTAAATGCCAACAGGGAATCCGAACAAGGTCTATCATTTTGGTACTTCATTTTTTTTTTTAATTTCCATTGTCATTTCCATTTTATATGACATCATCATATCAATTGATGCAAATCATTTGAAAGTTTATCTTGCTTGTTGTAAATTTTGAGAAAATGCTCTTTTATTCATTAACTTTTTAGCTGATTTGTCTTGACTTGGGAGAATCGATCCATCCGCAAACTTTCAACTGAAGCCTAGTCTGACAACCTTTTGTGGCCAATGTATTTAGAAAGCTTCAAGGTGAATTTAAACAGCTTTGAGGCCTATAGTAATTGACTATGGTAATTAATAATTTGAAAATATTTACAATTTTAAATCATCAATGATAAATTACCTTTAATTGTCTATATCTGTTTTTTTTTATTCACATGAAGCCAAGAGACCAGTCGCAGGCCTCGGAACACGCAATTTACAAAACCTCGGAATACATAGAATCTAACTCTTGTTATTAAGTCTGCAGGGAATCCGGACAAGGGTCTTTCATTTTGTTATTTTAGGTCACATCAAAGACGGTTCATTCTTTATATCACAAGACTTTACCATGTCATGTGATATTATTAAGAGATATTACCCGCCTCCACAGGAATCTGTCATTGTACGTAGTTATCGCCTTGAGGGGTTCTGTATTACTGACCTTTATCTTTGTCAATAAAATGTCCTCAAATCGGATTTGCCATATTTTTTTACTTGATCTCCATGAAAAGAAAGATAAACGTTGTTAACAAAATATCAGCTGACATGTTTCTTTTGCTTTTGTTAAGCTAGGTAGAGCTTGTTCTTTTTGTCGACGCGTTGTTAAAAAATGAGATTAAATAAATCTTAATAGAATTCAGTTGTTAGATAATCAAGTTCTTTTTTGTAACTTGGTGAACCGAATATTTTGCTGAATGAATATGCCTAATGGACAACGATTTTTGTAGCACGGGTCTAATCGAATACGAGATAACAATCCCATTATTATCATAGAAAGTCCCTTGAAATGTATAGATTAGCTTGGCTTATACAATATCTACAATCATTAGACACCAGCAGCTGTCGCAAAGACAGTATATTTAAGTGTCTTAACAAAGCCTCTTTGTAAACGACGCCCAATATTGTGAAGACGTCGATTATATAATGACTGAGGATGAGTTTCCATTTCTTTTCATAAGCATCCTACCTGACACAGATCCTACTGCAATATCATTCATCGCCATCTTTTCTCTACATTACAGTTTTGCATAATACTATACAAAGCGCTGATGAAATAATCAGATGGGCAGAACTAAATAAAGTGGAAATGGTGCGAACCAAAAACCCGGAAGTTCGTTCAAAATGTTCCTCAAACACAAACATGCAAATGTCACAGCACGGTTCAGGATATAAACCTGAGTTGACCCCGATCGTTTGTAAGAAGATATAAACCTAACTGAGTTGACCCAGATCGTTGTAAGAAGACATAAACCTAACTGAGTTTACCCAGATCGTTGTAAGAAGACATAAACCTAACTGAGTTTACCCAGATCGTTGTAAGAAGATATAAACCTAACTGAGTTGACCCAGATTGTTGTAAGAAGATTTAAACCTAACTGAGTTGACCCAGATCGTTGTAAGAAGATATAAACCTAACTGAGTTGACCAAGATCGTTGTAAGAAGATATAAACCGAACTGAGTTGACCTAGATCGTTGTAAGAAGATATAAACCTATCTGAGTTGACCCATATTGTTGTAAGAAGATATAAACCTAACTGAGTTGACCCAGATCGTTGTAGGATGATATGACGTAGATCTGCATGCATACCATGCACGTGTGTAGGACGATGTTATGTTTGAGAAATACGACAAACGAGTCCATCTCGAACGGAAACAACGGTTAAAAATAAGTAGAATATTTAATTTCATACATTTTTCAGTCCCTTACCTTCGTGTATGGCATCGCGTCAGTATTTTATTTCCTTTCGAAAAAACGAAACTTTGTAATTTCGTGTTTTGCCGTTACTAGGAAAAAACAACGAAACGCCATTCGATATTCCATTCATTCCACCCCAGCAACCCCGCTAAACCTCCTCCATTAAGCATATTTTGGAATGCCAAACATAAAAAGTCACTGGATGCAATACAATTTATATTGGATTAAGTTCTAACACGTGTGTGACGGGACAACGCGTTAGACTGTTGACGTATTTGAATGAGACTTCCCTGTATTAAGATGCTGGCTGTTATGAACAAAAGCAGGGCAGACAGAAAAGTCTTGTCTAATAACGCGGGAAAACGAAATATCCTCGAATTTCGTAAGGGGAGACAGTCGCTGAAGGAGGGGGCTGGGATTGTATGAATGGTATGAGACTGAAACTGTGATGAGATGGATCAGGTTAGGCAGATCGTACAGAAAGAAAATGATGGGAATATGCATAAGTTTCGTGAAGAAACCAGGAATTTTCCTTTTTTCTAATTTTCTCGATTTCTAGAAATCGCGATGGCCACATTAAGCCACCATAATAGTATAAGCAAGGGATTTTCAAACATACAAATTGTCTATACATATTGCCACCATTAAAAATCAGTTCTGTAAGGAGGGTTATATAATCTTTCTAAACGAATAGTGCGAAAATACAAGAAAGCAAAATCAAAATTTTACCAAGGGCTATAAGTCATTTTCCGTTTCTACAACACGATATCAGGCTTTTGTCAGAACAATTACTCGTTTTTAATTTCGTTGGTCAGTACTATTTACGCTTTCTTAACTGGCTCAATTAAATAATTTATTTCTAAATTATAAATGTCTATACTCCAAATAATTGTTTCATTTTGCTATAAAAATAGTTGAATTTACAGTATTGTAAGCAACTTATAAACCGGTAACTTTGAAACCCGTTAAGAATATCACTTCCAAGTAAAACATCAACTTAAAGGATATTCAAAACTAGCCACGTCAAAATAATACCCGTTCATACACGATACAACATTGGCGCTTGTCTCAAATTCCATTTAGCCGTTGAAAAACTGACAGAATTGACAGAGCGGTTACAGAGGAACTCTCTGGAGCTTGCGGCAAATTTGTTTTCAGACACACCCATCAACACAGCCATTATTACTCCAGAAAGAAACCGTATATCTGGCCCAGGGATATTTTTTCCCAAGGTTGAAATTAAACTAATATAATTCTACGAAGATAAGATAATGAGAAACATGTGACGATAATGTTATTCTGTGTTGGTTTGATGGTTTTGTGAACTCGATGTTTTGGCACATACAAAAAAAAGAAATTCCGATCGATTTTGGCAATCCATACAACACCATACTCTGAACTGTTTAAAATGCGCTTCAATGTGCCATTTTACGCGAGGACATTTGTGACACAGTCTATCATATCCAAGTTGCTTTATTCTACAGATTGTATTGCTGTAACAAAATGTATCTCCTCAAAAATATGTTTACAGCTTATCGGCGAATCTGAACATTGATAACATGGAAACGACTAATTTGCATTTGCAGAAGGACTCTGATCGTATTCTTACTACGGCTCTCTCGGAATTCTCCAACATTCTCTTTGTGCCCAGATTACGTTACAGTTTGATCCGTGCACTTACAATCAGTCAACAGAACAGCTTTGATATCACACCTTCTTTGCGTCCATGACTCTGCATGACCTGATCCAAGTGACGGCTTCTGTTCGCTCCAGGGGGAAATCAAACTAATTTTACCTCATCGACGCCTAATTTAAGTTTGGTTTAACAATACAGTGCGCCTGTTCGTGATGACACATTGCGTTCCTAGATTTGCCTGACGCGTCAACTACAGTACAGGGCTAACTTCTACCGTCCTCCAGAGATTTAGAGTATCTAATTCCGATGTTACAGTCTGTAAGCGAAAAATGGAAAGCATCGACAGAACTAATCATTTAGATCCATTAAAACCTTTCTCTTTCAATTAAGTTTGAAGCCCGTATCCCTCTAACAGAAAGTCCTCCGAAAGAGCTGTAAATTAATAAATTGTTTGCTGTATATTTTATCAACATTACATGGCAATCTTATAAACCAGGATCAAAACAGACAACTGCTAATCTTAAATTAATGTGTAAATATTTTGTCAGTTTACACACGTGTCCCTACTTTCATCGTTCTGTGTGTATTATCGTATATCAGCAGGGTATTGTTCTAGCTTGAAACCTGATGCCAAGTGTACACTTATGTTCACCTGGTAAAAAATTCAACGTATTAAGTACAGAACAGAGTTAACCTCCTCAACTTGGCTTTAGCTACTAAGTGGAGAAATCTGTTCGCTCCTGACAGAAAATAAAACTAATTTCACTTTCGCGCTTCCTAATTCTAGGATAATTAGATAAATGAGAAGAACTCTTAACGGGTTTTAATATGTTTGATGTCTCAACACTTGAAACTGAGAACTACTGATTGTAGCTAACGCCTGTTGGCAACTGGCTAACGCTGCCGGCAACTAACGCCTGCCGGCCGGCAACAAACTAACGCGTGCCGGCAACTAACTAGATCAACCAATAATACCAGCCTTCATATGGGAGCCTGAAGTTAGCACGTTTTTCGGGGAGCCCGTTATTCGACATTCGAATTTGATATTGATTATGTGTTGCTGTTTGTTTGTTGTTTTTTTTTTTATCGGGGTTTCATATTATACAGTTTCATGTTTTACTTACATGACAATGTGCCAATCCAGTGTCTGTCTGTAATGGAAAGCGTTTCTAACAGACTGAAGACCTTCAGATGTTAGATTGGCACATCGTCATATCAGTGAAATAACCCCACTATTGCGTGAAACTCAACTGTAACAAACAGACACACAAAACAATATCCTATAATGTCGAATAACGGGCTCCCCGGCATTCGACTTTCGAATGTCGAATAACGGGTTCCTTGACATTCGGCATTCGTGTGTCGAATATCCGGTTCCCCGACATTCGATTGTCGAATATCGAGCTAACTTTCGCTCCCTCCCAACATATTATGTATATTTACAATCGGACAGATGTCAAAGTCAATACCTCGACAGAAAACAAACAGGGCATTGGTCGCTACAACTCATGGTTGTACGTTTCTTAAGAAACTGTAATGCCTACTACTCGCTTGAAACCAGTGGCTATGAAGATGCATGCTAAATGATTCATCTGGCTCCACAAATTGTTTTATTTCTGCAAGAGTAAATGGAGGCCGACAATTCAAAAGACAAAGCAAATCATATGTAATGGGTAAAATAGCCACATAATTCGTTTGTTGTAAAGATAGTATTGTGAACGTTATTTTTTTAATGCACGAGAAAACATTGAATATACTTGTTTAACAAATTTATACTTTCGGCCAAGTGCATGTACATTTTCTCTTTAAACGAATCGCACATGACCTAGTAGCACAGACTTATAGCCAACCCAACATGCAGTGCTTCTATTATTATTCCTGATCATTGCTTTAAGATAGTCTGGTAGACTTTACCTAAATACTGCCATCAACATATACATAAATCCAGTCATTGAATACTAACAAGAAGCACTCGGCCTTGTAGTTCTGGCCATACAGGACATCGAGACTTACATTTGTGATAAAAAAAAAAGCCAGATGTGTTTTCTATATACACCCCTTGGATTTTAAAAAAGAGACGGACTTTTAAAAAAATATACATTAAATACAAACTTAATCTGCCAGCCTACCAACATCGATCTGATTGAATACTACAGCAGTTTTGGAAGATGTTCTGTAATTCCTCTTTTAATACACTACAAGGCATTGACCGAGTTCAGCTCACAGCTCGTTTTATATTAAGAGACTATTAGTGTATCTGTGTATCCATTTAGAGTGTTTTCGCTTCAACAGCGACATCCTTTGCTTGTGTTGATAGACTAACTGGAGGGTGCAAGTGTTTTCCTGTTTCGTAAAAACACTGTTTGAAGTACCATCATAATAAAAGATAAAAAGTAGATGGTTTTTTTTAAGTAAAATAACAGTGGCATTTTAAGTAATAGTTAAAGAGTGAAAAAATACCCTTATCATATGTCATAGATATATTGTTTTAGCCGCAAAAACATATAACATTAAAACGTCATTATTATAAGACCAAAGAAGATAAACATATGTTTTATAGTTCTACAAACAGTGCTTCCGGTCATAATACATGTTAAACGTGTGCAGAAGGAGTACCTGTCTTACCAAGTTGGTGTACATCAATTTACCATACGTACAAATCGATATTGAA
>JAUELC010213871.1:0-10689 GCA_031471745.1 Cryptochiton stelleri | reverse complement strand
TATTCGATCGAGTAAACATTGACACAAGACACAAATATCAAGAAAGTGCATTGTATTTGATTCAATCTGGTGTTTAGATGACAGTGAGGAGGCAGTAATGGGGACATCCTACACGTGTTACTCAAGCATAGCCTCACATTCATAGAGGCTTGATTGGTGTTTAACACCGTTCCCAAGGGTATTTCACTTATACGACGGTGGTGCACTCCAACAATAAATGGCCACACTAACAATAAAATGTGAAGTGTTTTGCTCTGTTGGAAAATTAATGTTTATCCAGTGATAAATAAAGACACCATGATTATGTTTGGAATAAGATTACCTCATATTTAACATGAAATGTTGCACCCCTTATGTGATATTGGTATTTAGTGGTGGTCTGATGGGTTACATGCACCAAAAAAATATATACAAATTAGGACTTACTTAAATGTGAGTAAAAGGTTTGATGTATATAGAGGACATTTAAAATTTAGTTAAAATATATACGATATATAAAATCTATTTGATAATTGAAATAACTTGGTTTGTCTTTAATTGTACTCCTGTTTGTGTCCTTATGTCCAGCTTTTCAAGTTATTGGATTTAAAGATTTTATGTACTCCTGTAATGTGGTGTTTATTATAAAACATCAAAGAGGTTTAAGTTATGGGGCCTGTACTACGAAGCCCTCCTAGCCTAAGCTCTATTCCATTCTTAGTATACTGAAATGCAATGAAAATTTGTAAAATCTAGCCCTTCCTTTCAGCGCACTGGGATTAGAATCTTCAAAATAAAGACCAATATAGCTAGCAACACAATACATTCAGTACAGGAACAAGTCTTACAAAGCTTGCGTACCTTACGTTGGACGTTATTGCCATGCCGACAATGCTTTCAGTATATACTAGGCGTAATGGTTGTTACGTCTAACGCAAGCTTCGTAAGACTCTCCCCTGGTTGTTGTGGTAATTATTATTGTCAACTAATCAATAAAGATGGCTTTGAGAAATGTGCCCTTTGCATATATTGTTGTCACGGTCGCCATAACTTATACTTGAGCAATGGAGGCTGTGGTCATCAATATCCCTGGAGGTTCCTGAATTGGTGGAACCCTCTGGTTAAGGGCAGTATGTTTGAATTATATCCGTCCTGTTAGCTGTTTACGGACATTATTCTTCCAACACAGCAGTGATGTACAACATTTCACATTATGATTGTGTTACTGTTGGAAGTACGACGTGTTAAGTGAAATACCTTTAAGTACGGCGTTCACAATCAATCCATCCTGGATACCATGTATATTACTGTACCTCTATGAAAGTGGCATTTCTAGGAATTTATACATGTAGCAACTGTGTTATTTTTTAACTGCAGAGTTTAAGTGGCTGTATGTATAATAATGGTGTGTCAGTGTTTTACCTAGAGATTGGCAGTCTCTTCTGGTGAGAGAATCCAGGTTAGATTGTTTTAGTCTCTAGCTTAGTCGGTGAGTGTTGGTCATGTTTGTCAAACTACCTGGCTTACAATTTTGGTGGAGGCATGCAATTTTTTCTCAATACATTTATAAAATGTATAATTACCTAAAGACAAAATGGGATGCAATTAGATCCTCGGATGCAATAGTTAGGTACATGTATTTCACACTCATACCTGTACAGATTTGTACTTATGTCTCACAAGTATTTGTACACAGTTGACGAGTATGTAAATGACAATACTTTTATGGAATAAACAAGCATTATAAATGTGTGATTTCCCATGATTTGATTTTGTTAGTGTGTGAAATGGACAGTGCATGACCACACTCTGAATTTTACAATGTTATGTAGGTCCCAGGATTGTCTTGTCAATGTGTGTTGCCAGTGGCTTGCGGGGGTGGTTTCCTTCGCCCTTTCCACTTAAATGGAAACAACGTTAATATTAAAGTCACAGACGTCCAAAACTTATGTATCTTGCGTTATGCAATCAAATGAGTTATTGATATTTGGAAGTTAGAAGCTTTTTGTTAAAAGCATTACCAGCTTTAAAAATAAAGTGAGATTTTCACAGGGAAGTGCGTACAATATGTATGGCAATTCCTACAAACTTTATACATGGTTGTATTTTACTGATTTATCTAAAGAAAAGCACTCGGTTAAAGTGATACGGGCACCCAAAATAACGATAAAAAAATTCTTATTGCCACTATTTAACAGTATTAAAAGCAATATAAGTATTAAAAATGGTTCACAAATGAAAACAGTACCGTAGAAATAAAAATTATTCAATGGGTACATAGCTTACAGGAGACCTGAGAAATCCTGTAACAATTCAACGTAAAAAGTGTGGGAGGTGCATTTTTTAATGTGTTCATCAAGTCTGATTCACAGCGTTGTGACACATATTGGAACAACATTTTAAAGCCTGAAGACCAATAACCGTTGACATGGAGTTATGTCTTAAACAGTGCGTGAGCCAGATAGTTGAAAGCCGATGACTAAGTTTAAGTTTAAGCATAGTAAGTCTGCCTTTTCTTAGCACTGGAAGAATATTAATTTGAAGTACAGATCAAGTTTACGTTTTGTTGATCTGCGCCGTGCGGGGGCATCCGTGGCTCAGTCACAAACAATTCTAGTTTTTGTTATTGTTAACTTTCACTTCACCTACTAGCTCTGAGAGCACCAGGGGAGCACGGAGCTCCCTCCAACTGCCTGCTCTTAAGATAGAATACTAAAAATATGTCTGTTGGTGAAAAATGCATAGAGAGGGCCTAACTTAATTATACCAAGAGAAAAGCAATCAGAGATGCTTCAGCTACAAGTCCTATGCTCGGGCGCCCAAGATTGAGTTTTATCAACAAATTCTGATTGCCACGTTTAAATGGATTTTTTTCATAAATTAAAACTGTAGTGTTTAATAAAAATTATTAAATGGGTACATAGAATATATGTATGCTTGTTTGTTTGAATGGGGTTTTACTCCGTACTAAAGGTTATTTCACTCATGTGACGGATTGCCAGCAACAAACAATGACAAGATGCAGGACAGGACGCCACAACAGTTCTTGTCGCCCATTAGCTCTGAAAGCTCCCTCCAACCGCCCGCTGGATTATATGAGATCAGATAAATCCTCTATTAATTCCAATTCAGCATATTAAATAGGTCAGGGAAAGCAGTTGTAAGGTCTTTGATTCAACGAGGTAATACACATTGTTTGTAATGACTCCACATTTTAAATAGTGAAGGAAGGGGCGGCACCACCAACCCCCGATGACCTGGAATAACATCTGTGCAACAATGCATGACCCAGATAATTGATTCTTTGTTTGATTGGGGTTTACGCCGTAACTAAGCTTATTTCACTCATATGAAGGCGTACCATGCAGTCCAAGAGAAGCACAGGACATAATACATGGTGCTATAAGACAAAGTGTAAAAAATTGCAGTGCACTAAACAAATCGCTTTTGTGTTGCCGCTTAGCTCAGAGAGCACCAGGGCAACTAGTCCTTTTTAAAGGCCTCCGACTATTGACGTTTATCATTCGGACATTTTCTAGACGTCTAGAAAATGTCCAAATGATAAATATCATTAGTCGGAGGCCTTTAAAAAGGGCAACAGGAAGCCTGAAGCTTCCTCCAACCCCCTGCCCCAGATAATTGAAACCATCATTGACACATTCTCGATTTAATATTCTGGTAGAATTCTGTTTTCATCAGTTCATTGTTTAAATATTGCTAAATTTTCAGTTTACCTACAAAGATGGAGGTGGAATTAACGAAAAGCTTCGTATTTTTCATTCATGAGAGAAATATCTATAACTTTCTGTAATCACGTTAAAAATAACATATTTTGGGGGACCATGTCACTTCAAGGATAGGGTTTTATCAGTACAAAAGGTCCGAGATAATTGATATGAAGATGCCTGGTGGATAAGAAATTTAAAACACAACACTGATGGTTTAGAAAAATTTTATTTAGAAAGGATAGAAAGCAAACTCAACAAGTCCTCCGATACAAGATGTGCAAAGTAACCTGTACAGTGCTGGTGGGATACAGACACAGGGAGCAGTTATTATTCATGTCAAAAAGGGAGCAGACATTATCACAGATAGATATACCCAAGATTATCACAAAAGACATACCATTATGACAATGTTAACGTTGAATATAATTATTACGGTGAAGATAAAAACAGCCAGAACCTAGCAAATAATATCAACCAATGAAATTGTTCCATGAAAAAAAAAATTAATTTGATGGCTTGGTCACTGCATTAACACCGAAGACAAATATTTTTATTTTTGAAAATAAATTTAATTGGAATAAAAACTTGTCAGTTGGCAATTGACATAATTGCAAAAGCATAGGATACCCTGGATTATTTTTAAGAAGATGGGCATAAAACAATAAACCCATTTCAATAGGATTTTTTTTTATCATAATTCATAGCAGAATTCTGACCACACAGATATTTCAATAATTCCAATAACTTGTATCAACAGGTAATCCAATCAGCAATCATTTGTATGCATCTTTGGCATAAGGACATTATTTAACTGCTAAAGATTAGACACAATGTCTACTGCTGGGCTTTTAATAGCACGAAGAACCTATAACTTAACAAATATTTTTATAAATCGATCAACAAGAGAATAAGAAACAGACATCGAAAATAACGAGACACAAAAATAGTTTAGAATATATACATTGAGTACTTTACAAGATAATAAAGAAAGGTACAAGTAAACAATTTTTGGGTGAAGACAATAATCAGGATTTACATTGTAATTTGTTTATCAGCGGACAATTTTGTAAAATTTATTGTTTGACAAATCACCATAGTCATCTGTATGGGAACATGCCCATTGACATATTTTACAGAAACCATATATAGCACTGTCACAAAGTATACCTGGACTAAACATCTGACTAGAAACAGATAACGGGTGGAGAAAAACAATTATGAATATCTACTCCTCATGGAATAGGCAACAATAAAAAAGCAGACACACAATACATTGATACATCATAGAAACTGCATGTACATTCAGAGAATGTCTTCTGGTCGATTAATGCACTAGATATTAAAAATATATGGAGGCATATTAGCTAACAGAGTTGCACTCAAAATAAAGACACTGGCAGAAATAACTAAACTCAAAATTAAGGGAGAAATATCAGCTAACAGAGGTTTACTCAAAATAGAGGCCGAAATACATGTATCAGCAAGAGGAATTATACTCAAACTATAGGGAGAAATATCAGTAAGAAATTATACTCAAAATAAAGAGAGAAATATCAGTAAAAGGAATTACACATGTATACTATATATAAATAGAGAAATGATCAGCTGAAATAATTATATTTAAAATAAAGGGAGAAACATCAGCTTAAATAATTATGCTATATATAAATGAAGAAATATCAAGTATAGGAATAATAAAGTTACACTTGCCCCCTATTGTAATGCTCATTGCTATAAGATTCGCTTCAACAGAGGGCTGTTGTGATTTGTTTGTTTGTTTGAGGTTTTACGTCGTACTTATATGATGGTGCAATAAGACAAAGTGTGCAAATTCAGAGAGCTGGCCACTACAACACATCAGCTTGATGTTTCCCCTCCGCTCAGAGGGCACCATGGCACATGAAGCTCCCACTAACTACCCGCCATTCAATTTACAAATCTCAATTAGAATGATAAAGATTTAATTAATATGTATTACCTTTGTATAGACCATGTTGGTTAATAATTTACAATAATATATAAGTAACAATTTGCTCAAATTTTTGGTTTCAATTTCAGACTAAAAACATTATTGCTGAACATAATACATGTAAAGTTATAAATTAATTTATTTTTCATTATGTTATAAATATATGATGCTCAATATATTTCTAAAGATTAATCGCACCGGAATAGGGATACTGATTTATAATAAAAACCCGATAAATCATCATTCATATTGAAATATTTCTCACAAGATTTCTAACATGAGAATAATATTTGTTCTGGTTTAAGCACATAAAATAATACAGTGCAATGAAAGAACACCTTTTTAAATTTCTCATACATAAATTTGAAAAAATCCACAAAAGAAAAAAATATATAATCAAAAATACTCTTTTATATATGTATTTTCTTTACATTTTAACTAAATCATATGGATATTGGAAATATTTCTGAAAACTGAAAGAACTATGACTGAATCTACAATGAAACAAGTGACTGAAATATATAACTGACCACTCCAAACCCTTTGAAAATCTTATGTTGGCTATCTAAAATTCACAACAGTCAATGGAATAAAGTAGCAATAATATTCTAAGATGCTGAAACAGTTCAGTGTATGTACAATAATTTCTTTACATTAAAGGGAGATACTTCTGTATTAGGAGTTGTGACCATTAACTACGACTTTAAACTTGTTATCAATTACCTGAGAAACATGTTTAAGCTATGTCAAATACACATGATCACTCAGGTTCTCATCAGCCATAACCAAGCATAACACACAATTAACCTGTTCTCATAATTATTATGGAATATATTAAATTGGGCATGTTTGGAATATCTATCAATTGCTGAACGTTATTGATTTAATGCATATTTCAGTTCTTTACGGAATTACACATGAATCGATTGAATGGTAAGATGGAACATTCATTTAATGGATGAAGAGAGTGAAAGACTGATTTATTTATTGTGTTTATATCAGGTTTTTCTATATCATAACCATAATACTCCCCTTCATCCAGGTGGCTCTCTTTAGAAGATTTCTGCAACTCGTCCAGCCATAGCACCCTGAATTAAATAGCATATGTTAAAACCGGCCATAGGAATTCCCTAGCTGGAACGGTGTATAGATATTGAGTTTCTCAAAGTGCAATAGGCCCAGATCTGTTCATTTGTGCAAGGATTCAAGCTTTATTTTGGGTATCCCAAAAGTGCTTTTCATTTTTTTTTCCCACTACCATACCTCCAAAATGTGCAGGGAACCAATAGAAGGAAACCTTTTATCGGGGAAAGAGAGCTATGTTCATTATTCTTCTTCAAAGACAGAAGAGGTTTGTGGCTTATGAAAACAGTTTTGCAGACCAATGCAGTAAAATAAAAGATTTGATTCCATAATAATCTCGGTAAAGGTGAAAGGTCATTGGGTTTCTGTTGTGAAAAGTGCACATCTTTTTTAACCTCTAAAGTGAGAAGAGTTCACACGTGACGGGGAGATAAATGTGCATCCCATTGCCTCAATTAACCAGCTTGGCAGCCAGCTCATTCTGAAACAGTAAATCATTTTGTCAGCTTAAATATACCACCAAAACATATCACACAAAGAGGACAGAAAAAAAACCCACAAGACAGGACAAAACAGGAAGTGTAAAAAACAAGAAATGTAACAAACAAGAAGGGTATCAAAAAAGAAGGGAAAGGAACAAGTTTGTTTGATTAGGGCTTTATGCCATACTTAATGTTATTTCACTTATGTGATGGCTTGCCAGCCCAATGTATGAAGGAAACCACTCTCAAAATCACGTCACTGACAATAGACAATGACTAAGTACCAGCCACGGACAGGATGCAAAACATGGTACAATAATTTATAATGCTGGAAACACCAAAAATGAGCTTCATGTTGTCCCTTAACTCAGAGAGCACCAGGGCACAGGAAGATCCCACTAACCACACACAGAAGGGTAACAAGGAATAAAGGTAACAAACAAGAAGTGTAACAAGATGAACACCATAGACAGAAAATGACAGATATTTGATTTACACGACACATTGATATAACATTATGGATAATTAAATGTGTTATTTATTTATCTATCTGATGTTAGATTGATGAAATTGATTTAGCACAATGCTTGGCCCTTAGGATACGTCCAAGAGAAACTTGCCTCCCCACTCCCCCAAAAACTTCCAGGCTAGATGCGTGCTTGAATACATGTTCATATTTATGTTTATATCATTTGGCTTGAATACAATTATCAAATAAGACATTGAAAATGTATTATGATGGTAAATGATGAAGACAAAAGACTTACCGGCAGAGAGTAGACAAATATAACGACTAGTAGAATGAGGATGAGCAGTATAAAACAGCCAATGATGTACCACTTGTAGTTCTTCCAGATTATGTATTTCAATGTCTTCCAAGGAGACATAAACCACATGAAGGAGGTCTCAGGTCGCCTAAAATTACAACATTTGTTTTGTTTCAATTGTCATATTGGAAATCTGTTTCTCTTAACACCCACATTGACCTTAATAATTGATAGGCAGTGACCTACGTAACACAGGTACCATGAACAACAAGTGCACCATGGACAACAAGTGCACCATGGACAACAAGTGCACCATGAACAACAAGTGCACCATGAACAACAAGTGCACCATGAACAACAAGTGCACCATGAACAACGCGTGTAACATGAACAACAAGCGACGAGGAACAACACAGTTGTGAATTCTGTTTTGCAGTTTTCTAAATAGGAAAACCTTATCAACGTTGACCACTGACCTTGAAAATCAAGGGATTTGTTTGATTGGGGTTTTATGTCGTACTTAAGGTGATTTCACTCATATGACGGCATGCCAGCCCAATGGGTGAAGGACCCCCCCCCCCTGACACAACTGACAACAAACAATGACAAGACACAATACAGCCACAGGACAAAACAGGACACCAAAACAGATCGGCTTCGTGTTACCCCTTAGCTCTGAGAGAACCAGAGCAACATGAAGCTCCCTCCAACCTGAAAATCAATAGATGACGACCCCTTTGCAAAGTTTGAAGATGTATTATTAAGCTACTCTGTCTGTCTTGTTCCAAAGCTCTGGGGACAGAATGATGTAAAGTTCCTGTTTGTTGGAGGTTTAAATGACCATGAAGCTTAAGGTGTACAATTATTGAATTGATGTTAATATTTTAAGTTGTTATTTCACTCCTAAAATAATACATCTATACACAGGCAATCAGTGACCGGCTGTTACTGAAAGAAAAGGTACGCCTTGCGATCAGCTGGTAATGCTAAAGTACTGTTCAATTACCGGCTGGTTACTTAAATGTAAAGTCATTTGGGTTACATAAACAATACAAATGCAGGTAACCAGCTGGTAGCTGAAAGGTTACCAGCATGTTTCTACTGAACAGTACTTCCTGGTACACGACAACGCAGTACTTGACGGGAAAGTGTGGCTGTGTAAATGGTTCTTACTTGGGAGGATCAAGTACAGGGTTCATATTTGGTTCATCTCTGCCCAGTCCAGCGGGTTTTGTCTCCACTTCGTCACAGGGTATTATCTCCAGTTCCATCTCGACTTTACCCTGTTAATTACATGGAAGGATATATATGCCGATATAAATTTATTTTCTGAGGGTAAAATTCACACATTACAGCAACAACAGTCTCCCAGCATGCCCTCAGATACAGATTTAAGTTCGTTTGTTTGATTAGTGTTTTAGGTCACACTCAAAGGTACATGTATTTCATTTATATTATGACTTCGCATAGCGGGTGTTTGGTGGAAACCATAGCAAACCTTTGTACCACCCAGTGATACTTATAGGTCGACAGCCTCGAACCTATGTACAGATTTAAGAATAAACAACTTCACAAAACAAATATATTTATAAAACAGGATGTTTCTCTTTTATCAGTGAAGACCCAACAACACCAGGACATATATCAAGCTGAAAACTTTAACTTTCAAAACATTCTACGTGCAGCCAATTGCAATTGATTGTAAAAGCCAGTCAGACCCATAGGTTGTCAGGCAAATTGGTTGTATTTTGGTTGCCAAAGACTTTCTTTTATATGAATGAGACAAAACTTTGAGTGTTATAAGTTGACAGTTCTTAATGTATCAAATGATTTAAGCCTCTTTCCTTTGATTGACTGATTGATTGATTGCTGCTAAATGCCGTGGTAAAGGGTATTTCACCTATATGACAGCGGTGTACTCGAACAGCAAATAGCCACACTGACACAACCATAAAATGTGAAGTGTTTTGCTCTGTCGGAAAACTGATATTCCTCCAGTGGTGAGGAAAGATGGCATGAAAAATACTGCCACACTAATGTGATTACACCTGAATTAAACAAATAAAAGATAACTCAAGACAGAACGAGTTATTTAGACACTGATAAATGAAGAGAGTAAATATTCTGCCACTAACCGTAAGTACTTTCTCTCCTGACTCGTCACTATAACATGGCCAGAACCCTCGAATTCTTTTCTGTTCAAATAATGAGACTGTCTTCACTTTACCAGCAGTGGTAGCATCAGGTAACTGAGTGAGTTTACAGTTCTTGGCTTTCTTTGCTGGAGCAGCCATTCCATTCAGGTTCAGCTCCAAAGTACCTTTATACGGTTCAATTCAACAACAATTAGCTTCTTCACAAAGGTGACACATGATTACCACAGAGAAGAACAAATAAAGTTATAATTATTATTTAAATTCCTAAGTGCTTCATTACAGTTAACATCATCTTCGCTAGCCAAGTGTTTTATTCAGACTTACTCTCCATTACAACCCTTGGCGGACCATGCATATCAAACCAGAACTTACAGCTAAGCAATTGATTGGCTGCCTCAAAATTTATAGGTTTGTTTGTTTGATTGTTTGATTGGGGTTTTACGCCGTTCTTAAGGTTATTTTACTTATATGACGGCGTGCCAGCCCAATGGGTGAAGGAAACCACCCCCGACGCCACTGGCAACA
>JAUELC010213870.1:0-17046 GCA_031471745.1 Cryptochiton stelleri | reverse complement strand
CCGCCCCCCCCCCCCCCCCCCCCCCCCCCCCCCCCCCCCCCCATAAGTATACCTAATGGGTATATAATTGCTGGTGAGCCCAGGCAACACCACACAAACATAATCATCATCCCATGTAATCCAGTTGAAAAACGTCGTTCTTTTTAGCTCAATTCGTTTATATTGTTGGTATTTTTGTAAGGCTATTATGAAATATTCAAAATGGCGTCCAAAATTTTCACCGACAAAAGTAAAGAGTTATTAAGAATTTATCATATGTGATTGTGGTGTCTGTTCTAATGTGTTTCAGGGAATTGCCATCATTTCCGGAAAGAAGACAACATTATGGTCCGTGAAAATACTGTTTTTGGTGATATTCCCACTTTCACAAGTGAAGAAACCGATCTTCGTGAAGCCTCCGCTGCTTTAAGTTCTAGAATACACAACGACTCATCTTTTTATGATTTCCCTAAAATATTCTGTCAGTTTTGTGAGACCCATTTTGGACGGCATCTTAAATAATTGAATACCTCAAGGAACTGCTGTGTCGACACCAAGCTATGTAACTTACACCTCGTTCACTTTCAGTTATCACCAAGAATAATTCATTTGGACAATGAGATTGACCTCCAAGAATTAATGTAAAAAATTTAAATTCACAACGTGATTCATTTTGAAGGATAATTTTCAGAAATTCCGAATCTTTGTGGATAATAGACACACAAAGCACCGCTGGGAAAACTCTTAACTGTTTTTGAGATGCAAGCATTTTGTAATTTTCGAAGGCAATTTTGAACGCAACTTTGATAATCTCAAACACTCAAAATGGCCTGCTGGAATCACCAAGATATGTACATGTAGGTCCAGTTGTTAAGATTGAACAGCCGCTTGTGGAACCAATGGCATAACAGTGCTGCTCGAGTACGTACAAATCTAAAATATCTCTCAAGTTAATCATGGTGACACGAACTTTAAATACTTCTTATTGAAGTCGAATTTTTTCCCTCTAATGTATCAATATAATAAACTTATGTCTTAAACGCCTTATGTTCATGAGTCAGTATGGAATAACGTATGATACACAGCTCCAGCCCACGGAACCTGGCGATGAGTCGCTCAAACATACACATTACCTTACAGTGATTCATTTGTTTTATCTTTCAACGTCTTCTCTGAGCTATTTTTACATAATGGCACATGTACAAGTTGGCAACTTCCCGAAAAATGTTGGTTTGTTTGAGCATCCTTTACACTTTATAGTTATATAACAAAAACTATGTTTGTTTTGTTACATACGGGGAAGATATTTATACAAATAATATTCCAGGTTCTTAGAGATGACGGTTTCCGTGTTAAAAACAAAAGCACGAGAACGAGAAGTTAATGGACACGGACGTCTGATACAAACACGCCTACAAAAGTATAATTTAAAATTCGTCCTAAGGAATAAAAAAACAAAACAACAAACACACAAACAACATTCTAGACAACATTCATAGTAAGATGCATAGAAAAATAATATTCCGAATAGGAAAGCCTTTCACCCGTACCCCACCCAAAAACATATTATTTCCAAAATGGACATATGTGCAAGATCAGATAATGAGTTTCATCATAGATTAACTTTAATAGGCCAAGGTTACAATTTACAATACAATAGTTTTCAAGGAATAAAGCATATTTAGAAATAAACAGAACAAATCATGTTTAAATACGAAGCATGGATTGAACTGCACAACATTAAACATAATCAAAATGGAAAATGATACGTTTTTTTACTAATTTGAAGGGCTGTATGTTGTATTTACCATTATTGAAAGTTAAATACAAGCAACAGTTCTTCTACACCTGATTGTAATAATACAGTTTGGGGTCAAATAATTCACAAAATAAAGTGGTAACATTAAAAGCGAACCATTGGTACACATAATAACGAAACCGTACGGATGTGGACGTAGGCATAGTTATAGGATTCTATCTGCCATGCTATTTGTACAATATAGAAATATAAATATATGTACTCTAGAAATCAAAATGTGATCGAAGGCAAATGCTTTAAGAAAACTGTTGAACTGTATGGCGAATAGTGTAACTTAGTGTACACAGCAGTCTGTCGTAATTGAGTCTTGGGCTAACGACCATTGTCATTGATTTCAGTAGCCAAATTTGACATGTGCGCTAGATAATCTCTGTCGTTGAAGAGCCATTCTTGAACCATGCTGTTTGATAAAAAAAAACCCGTGGAAGTGGTAATAAAAAAATGAAACCATCCGTATCGTGCAGTGCAGCCATGTGGTTAACACGCATGGTAGGCCACAATATCTCTCCATCGACGAGCAATGTCAACAGGTCATCAAACTAACGGACATGAGGTATGCTAGGAATTCCACACACGTCTCATACAACACACCCGGGAGAAATATAGAAACAGCTGTCCGATAAAATCATCACTAACCTTAATACTATCATTATTACAGCTAGATATAGCACACTTAAACATTACATATCAGAGTTGACCTCAGCGTTGGTAAGCTTCCCAGCACACTTTTATGTACAACTATATTTACCCTGGTATTGAGTGAGACACACAAACAGACTAATATCAAGGTATGTTAGTTGTAGGAGCAAGCTCACATATCATATCTTTCCCCCTATAACTTGATCTACATGTCTCTGCTTCACCTCGTAGGTCGCTTCTAGAACACCACTGCAGGAGAGAACATCAAATCATATGCAATGACAAACATTGAGTACCTGCTTAAGATTGCAGTCACATCACCCATTACGTACATGAAACTAGTGGTTCCTGATAGAGTTGTTATTTTCAAATATATCATACAGTTTCTATTCGAGTTTCTGGATTCTTACAAATACTAAAAATACAAAGAATACAGCCTAAATTATTGATGAAAACTCCATCCATTACCTTTAATATGTGTCTTGACCATGGCTTAGCATTGGCAATGCCAACATTTGTGATAACTCATCATCTGAAAATAGCAATGATTTTCGATTATGATACTTTAAATCAAGTTCTTTTTTCCGCAGATTTGAGTTGTCTCTCCTGGTGATCTTGGGTCGACATGAAATAGCGGCCTTTAATGACATATTCTAAATATAAATTAAAAAAAGTATAGTTTTGTTATCAGTTCTTGAAAAACAATGTAAAATTCTTTCAGAACCAAATTTAAAAGCTCCACTTTAATTAAAAAGGGTGTCATTGGCAAACTACTTACTGTACCAGTACTGTCAGAAAGCGCAAGGAAATTAACCGAATTGCATCACTGCGTAACCCAGAAGAAAAATACCCCTCACACAGAAGGCTCTTTACCTCATTTTTATGTGAATATTTTACTGAAATTGTGGTCTCTAGATTCACAATGGAAAGCAAATTGTCAGCATGTGAGAAGTACAGTCTTCATGGTCAGTTTTACTCCATTGGATGAGATACGTTTAAAGGTTGCATATACTACATGACTTCGTACACTTACAATATATAATAAATATAGAAATTACAGAAGTTGACTTCACTGATGGTATCAGAAGTACGTCCATAAAGGCTGCTTTCGCCAAAAGATAATAACTCAACCCCTGGTTAAATATGGCACAAATATATATTAATTCTGTTAAATAAATATATTAAATAATCGCAAGAACTCATCATCGTTGACTTTACGTTCTCTTACACCAGTTTTACTATTGCACATTTTTTTCTTATAAGCTGTAGGTGTGGCTATATCTTATTTGAGGCATGTGTTTTAACGTTTGTTTCTTAATTACACATAATTCACTTCCATCTTGTCAGTTGGCCAGTTCTGTCTACTTGTCGTGGGTTAGTGGTAGAGATGGAAGCCACAAGAACATGTCTTGGCAGAAATCCATGGAAATTGTATACCCACAAATATTTTACCTTTTTAGATATATGATGAAAATCAGGTGTACTTTCTAAAATGTTGAAAATTTGGAAGTTCACAATGTGGTAGTCGGGTAGGGTATACATTTAAATGACATCGAAAGGCTGTATTTACCAAACACATCAGCAAAAACAGTGTTCCTCTAAATCATAGGTATCCGGTATTGCCAGGTGTAATTGTGACACAAAGAAGCCAATGTATGCGGTAAACGGTTTCAAAAAAGCTACATGGTATTACCACATTAAAGGATCAACTATTTTGCTGAAGCTGTGTATTCTCTCGTCCATTATGTCCGATAAGTGAAAACATAACTGTATGTTTTATTTAAACATGCGCTAAGGACATTACAATATTGGTAGACATACAAAGTGTCTAATAGGATAATCATAAACATGGACACAATCTGTACTCATATTGCCATGGATAAGTTATGTAGAGCGTCTGGAAGTCAAGTTCGTTTGCCCTTAACGGCGGTGGACACTGATCGTGAACAGGGGTTTACTCGTGTTGGTTGTGGAGGTGACTGTGGATTCACGAGTGACAATAACACGCCGTGTGTCATGGGTTTGAGACACGCTATAACCTGGTTTACCCGATGACTTTAATGGCGCTTCAATAACTAATTTCCCATTGTCTTGCATGTAAGCATTTACTGTCATTGGGTCAACGCTATCTGGTAATTCATATTCTTTATTGAAGGATTTACTCATTTTTCTGCCGCCCTGTGTCTGCTCTTGAGTAGCTGACACTACCACTTTCTTATCTATAGTTTTCACAACCACTTCTTCAGGTCGAAATTCTCCCACGTCGACTTCTAGTTGTAACTTTCTAGATCCGTCTGGTTCTGTTACAATTGGTGAGCGACTTGAGGAATACTCTCCTGTAGGAACCGCAGCCTTTTCAGTTGGCCGAAACAGTGAACTCTCCAGACGAGGCATCTCGTCGGAGCGAATTGGCAGGATGGTAGCAGGATGTCCCAAACCACGTTGAATAACCGGTGCCTCTACCGACAGGACGCCATCTTTACTGAGGACGCACTGCAGTCTGTCTTGGTCCACGTGACTTGGGATATCCACCTGGCGGCTATATTCTCTGCTGACAGTTGACGTGTTTGTCTTCTCCTCGTGACGAGCATTTACCAGCAATTTGTTATTCTGAACACGAACCTGCACCTCTTCCGGTCTGAATTCTTTGACATCGAAGCGGATTTTGAATATCTGATTACCCTGAGCGTCAGTCTCATAGAGAGATCGAGAGCTGTCTACTTTTGTCATGGAATTAGTTGAACTCTCTAAAGGTGACAGTGTGAAAAAGTCATTTCTCATTCTCTCGAATTCATTTTCCCATTCCTTCCTCCTCTGATCCATTCTAGACTCCACATCATCCCATCGCTGTATCTGGCGGTCCTGGAAACTCAAATTGTCCTGTTTTATTGGAATATGTACTTCTGATCTGAATGTGGCCATCTTGCTTTCTGAAAACAAAAGTAGAAAACGTTAGAAATTCAGCACTTTTCTGACAAATATGGTGAGGCTGGTTTACTTTCAAGGGGAAGAAAACATAAGAAAAATGCTGTGAGGCTGAGTTGAGGGACTGCACACAGCAGTTTCCAAAAATGCTCTCCTAAGTGTGTGGAAAACGTTAATTATCTTGTTAACGGCTAATTGGTACTTCAAAAGTATGGTGGACTTTTCATGCCATATTGGTGGTACCTATAAACTTAACCAATATTCACCAAATGAATATAAAAACAAGAGTAATGAAAAGATTGCATAATACGCCTGTCCACAATCATCAATACTACATGACCTGACCATATATAAGGGACCAATTCCACAAAGCCAATTCCAACTTAAGTCAACACTTTTTCTTTTTTATTTAGACATAGTATTCATGAACTTTGCTTTTGTCTTCATAGGCTGTAGCTACTGACCAGGTTTGACAAAAATCGGACAACACTTAAGTGAGAAAACGAATCAACCATATGTCCAATCTTATCAGATTGCAATATAGTAGATAATTTTACATGGATTTGCAACTACTGAGTAAGTTTGACAAAAAATCAAACAACATTTAAGCAACATATTAAGTGAACACATAATGAATTATGCACGGATTTCGATCACTTTCGAACTTGACCTCCGTCTTCATGGGTTGTACCTACTGAGTACGTTTTAAAAAAATCGGACAACATTTAAGCCTGATATTGGAACCGAATCGACCAATCAGATTGCAGTATAGTAATTAATTATGCACGGATTTTGATCACTTTCAAACTTGACATCCGTCTTCATTGGTTGTTCCTACTGAGTAAGTTTGACAAAAATCAGACATCATTTTAGCAAGACATTGAGCGGAAACGAATCGACCAATCAGATTGCAGTATAGTAATTAATTATGCACGGATTTTGCTCACTTTCGAACTTGACATTCGTCTTCATTGGTTGTTCCTACTGAGTAAGTTTGAAACTATGTGTGCCCGCCCGCAAGCCCGCCGACGTGAATACATAATACATCCTGTCTTTCGACAGGCGTATAAAAAACGACACAAAAAAGTGTATCACATCACATATTATAACGAAGAATTTTAGTGAATATTTATTGAATAATAGTTAATTTTATGGAGACACAAACGATGTGGCATGAAAATTCCACCATACTTTTGAAGTACCAATTTGGCCCTAAAAGGGTTGATTGTTCAAACTTAGAATATTATTGTAAACAACTACTTGATAAAGTATAGCTTTTTAGACTATCTTTATTTTTTATTTTTTCTCCTCCTTTAAAATAAAAACAAATTTGTGTAACTTTACCACATGTAACCGTTTTCTCTTCCGAAAATCACAAAAATCTTTACCTGCACATAAAATGCCTGGTGAAATAAATCCATATTATATTTATAATATGTAGTACACATATTAACATAAAACCCAATTTTAGTTTTAAATTGTTTTTCATGACGATGGATTGAAATAGAGAAATGTTTAGTCAGCTACTATGGGTCTAAGGTATTTATAGCCATCCTTATCTCCATGTCAGAATCCCCAGAGCTGTGGTATTTGAGTAGGAGGTTTTGGAAATAGCCTAACCAAGGCCAGACATCTAAACAGCTTAATTTATTGGAAATTCAGGATGCCTTTATATCATTAACATTAAAAGTCTTTACATGACCTGACATGCAGTGCACATAAATTGCACACAAACCATGGTATCTAAGCAATGCTTTAAATTGTCGCTTTGTCCGTGCTTCATGTAGAGAGAGAAACACAGTCTTCACTGAGTTAGAATTCGGGAAGCATTTTTTCGTGACCCTCTGTAGCTCAGTCGGTAGAGTGTTGGGCATGTAACACAAAGGAACGGGTTCGAATCCCGGTGGAGGCAAGCATTTCTCTTTCTTCATTTATAAAAAATATATAAAGGTTTAATAGAGAAATTTTAGACATTCAGACAGCTTCCACAAACTATTTAGGCTAATATTTTCCAACTAGATCTCTTGGATCCAAAATTCGAAAACCTTTTTTTAGCAATCGTTTAATTAAAATCGAAATCGAAGGTTAATTATGCTTTACGTGGTATACGATATACGTTTTATACAGTTGAAAACCAACACGTTTACAAAAACTACATTAGGATGGCTTTCAATTTTGGGAACACTTCCATTTACCGTCCGAGTTCTAATCTACTACTAGTTGAACAACTTATAGTCAGTTCATTAGTGATTTACACGTAACCCAGCTCGAGTAAGAACCCGAAGACAATGCAAAAACCAACAACGCGTTTAAGATGTAAAATATTCCCAGTTTACTCCAAGTTACGAAGTATGTTTTAGTTACCCTATAAGGTGGAGGTATAAAGCACTCGATACCAGTTTATTAGAATATACCGAGGGCTGTAGCCCGAGGTATTCTTATGAACGGTCAAGAGTGTTTATATCAATTGAACGCCGAAACCGAAGTGGGTAACTATACGCCGAAACCGAAGTGGGTAACTTTCTTGCACTACGGCAATTTTGTACGTAACAATTGATACATTTGATCGAATAACAGACAAGCCGCTAATAGTAAGTTTTAATGTAGTAATAGACATTTTGCGACCGTGACGAATTCATGTCGTCTAAAATGAAGGCTAACTGATACATGTGTAGTCAGTACTGTATGTTTCCAATATAGAGTGCAGAAAATTTACATTTATGAACAGTTTGTTATATCAAATATCTTACAAAAACAGTAAAAACAAACATCCAAATTTATTACGTCGCAAGTTTTAATTTTACTGTAGTAACGTTATCGTTCTATTAAAAAAAGAAAATGGGGTTGCGCTGTATATCTTTTTTGTGAAAGCCAGTTAAATTATTATGCTTAAATATGTAATATTAATTTCAATGTATTTTCTTTGCAAAAATGTGATACAACAGCCTTAAATGTAAGGAATCTTCTGGAAAAGAATAATTTGTACAACATATTTCAAGGGAAGTTCCATATCTATTTTTGTTTAATACTCAATTTGCGCTTTTGATTTTAAAGTTCTCCCCTGAGAAATCATGGTTAGGGACTACTTTATAATCGAGTCGTGTACATGGTAGAATAGAGTCGCTAGTGACGTGTCATAATAGTGACTATAACGTTAATGTTGCTGATCAAAAGAGGTGAGTAAATGCATACCGTGTAAGTAAGTTGGTTACTAACCGGTTAGTAGATAACTTACTCACCTACAAGTAACTAAATCACCTCTTCCAATCCATTTGTATTGGAAATGCCGGTTGGTATGGGTTTTACTGACCCACATCAAATACAGAAGTCAGAGTGTAAGCCAGAGAAGTCACTGCTCTAAATGTATCCTGTTTATTCCAAGAATACGAGGGAAATTCATCGGTCTAATGTCCCCAAATTTTACGAGGGAAAGTCACCAGTCCGAAGTCTACCTATCCAGCTTACTCCCAAGTATACAAAGGGAAATTCACCAGCCTAACAGTCTCCCCAGTTTACTTCAAGTATATGAGGGAAAGTCACCTGTCTTAAGTCTATCCAGTTTCTCGAAGTATACGAGGGAAATTCACCGATCTAAAGTCTACCCAGCTTACTCCAAGTGTACGATGGAAATTCACCAGTCTAAAAGTCTCCCCAGTTTACTTCAATTATGTGAGGGAAAGTCACCCGTCTTAAGTCTATCCAGTTTCTCCAAGTATACAAGGGAAATCCATCGGTCTAAAGTCTATCAAGTTTATCCAAGTTTACGAGGGAAATTCACCGGTCAAAAGTCTACCCAGTTTATCCAAGTACACGCGAGAAAGTTGCCGGTCTAAAGTCCACCCCGTTTGCCCTAAGTATACGAGGTTAATCACGCTTGATTCAATTTAGGGGTGGTGTAGAATACGTTGTTTATTTACCTTATAGGTGCTTATCTATTCACACTGTCTTCAAGGACATCCTGGGTACCACGCATTTGAAAGAAGACTTATAGTAAACACATAATTAGATAGAATCTGCTTCTAATCATTGTTACCGTCTAACATGTGCTGATAGCAATTGTATACTTTGCAGTTGATTTAAAGTTTGACCCAAGGCGTCAAATATGTTCAAATTATTACATATGCAGTGCACACATGTAAAGGTTATATAAGAGTGACAATTTTGTATATTTTCTTTTGGAGTATGGAATGTATCTGTCGGTTAGACTAGCATTAATATATCACAATATTATACATTCTGCAAAAGCAAATGTTATTGGACTTGAACATATACTGGTGGCTTAGTCCAATTTATATGTCTCGTAATAGGGAAGGAAAAAATGTAACGACGCTTCCTTGAATAGCGTCAGCATTGAGGTTTTGGCCTAATGACAACGACCGGTTGGTCTTATCTCGGTGTGATGCTACTTATGTCTTTGCTTTGCAGGAGTCTGCATACGTTAGTGCATAGATTGCTCTACAGATTAAACACAACTACGAGTATTCATGGATTTTCTGTTTCTTTGTAGCCTTTAATTCCCAAGTTTCAAATATAGCCTATGGACAATTTACAAATCAATCAGTTTTGCGATTTCTTAATTTTAAAACATTTTTTGTTTTGTGGAAGTGGCACTTGGTAAAGCATGTTGAGGACCAGCTTTCGTTAAGCCATGTGATCGACACCATGTTACAATAACAAACTGCCCTCATGTGAGTGGAATACCCTTAAGTGGCGTGCTAAACACGAAGCTGGCAAACAAACAATACTTCATTTTGCATGTAACTTTACATGTACCCCTATTGTGTGTGTAGGTCTTACTTCGTCTAGAAAGTCTATCCAAATATAGAACTTTGCATAAAAAGTGCGCATATATATATTAGACCTCCAGCATGCGATGAGCCACGTAAAAGTATAAAAAAAAATCCGCTTATACCGGAGTTATATGTACATTTTGAAGCTATAGACGCTGTGGATGTAACTGCTGCTATATTCATCTCTGGGAGACTTGTAGCCTGTGGGATGCAGTAATAAGATATATGTTCCTACTTTACCCCTATATATTTCAGCTGAAAATATATCTTGAGAGCTAATGGAACCATCTCAAGATTAACCTTTATGGTAACTAAAATCATAATCTTAATGTCATAGAAATAGTTACAATTACTAATTATTATTTTATTCAGGTAACAGGTGTCTGACCTGGTATATGCTATTCACTGTCACAGCTAACGCCCGCAAATTGAAAAGTTAACCAAGAGATGTGTGGCGGATCTTTCCTGCATGGTTTAAACGGCATCAGACAAATGTGATATTAGGGGGTATGTCATATGAGTGAGACGACTTTAACTTTCACGCATGGAACCAGGTGATGACCTGAATAAAGTTCAACTGACAGACGAGTAGTGCTACATGTTTTAAAGAATAGCGACAAAAAGGCGATTGTATCATGTTTATTCGCTGCTCAGGTAAGTTGCTGGTGGTGGGAGTAAAGCGCTTATACACTGGTATGTTAACACGTTGACGTGTCCTGGACACAAACTATGCAATTGTCTATTTTTGGTAAGAAATAATCGCACTCTTCTGACATAGGACTGATAAAACATTGCAGTTAAAAAGTCACACGCTTTAATAGATCAAATATATGTAAATTCACGCACATTCAGAACTAGGTTACGAAGAGAATAAATTACCCGAAATTTGCAGACGGACACTTTCAATGAGCAAATACTCTCCATACTGCTTAGATTACTTGAGGTTAACTTAAGAGCAGGACAGGATAGCCATCAATTAACTAATGTCAGGCCATCATATAACAGCCGTATCCTTATTTAGACATATTTAAAACTCTGGCCGGTTTTGATCGATACACGGATGACGGATCCCCCATGATGCATCTAGAGTTCCACTCTCCAGACAAGAGTTGTCGTTCGTTTCTCTCCCATACACTTCTGCGATCGGTTGAGGTTTGGTAAAAAATCTTGACAAAACTTTAAATAACCTTTTTAAACTGTTTAACAACTTATATTTAATGCAGAAAAGGACAACCAAGTGAAAAAGGAACAATTATCTGAATGTATAATAATAGCCATATTTTTAAACAACGAAAGCAAAGGAACTATTTAAAAAACAGATAAACAGTGAGAGGCTTTGATTTATTTTACCCAACCGAGGGTCGATTTAATTGTAAACCTGCCGGTAGGATATGTCATTTACGTATTTTTTTTCATATGTCATTTTCAAATTTATATCATGTGACCAAAAAGTCACGTGAAGTAAAAGAAGTGCAATTCAGAGGTGAATGTCAGTGAGCCGATGGTAGAGATTGCTAGAGTCCATTACATCTGTAGAATAGTTGTTATCACTACACACATACGCTACACGTAATATAAGAATGCTTTCACTCAAATTGGGCTTCATGATTCTATCAAAATTGTGGTTACCCCAACAAATACGACCGAATGCTGACGTACACGACTTGTTTGGAGTTTTACCTCAAATCCGGACACAGATCAATACTGGTTCCTATCCTGTTCGCGTGACATATTTCAATTCATAGTGCAGGCTTTATAACTACTCCATTAACTTCCTGTGGAGCTGTATCAATTCGATTTTCGTTTAGCTTATTTGTAAAGATATAGTAGAATTTTGCGTGTAGAAGCAGCTTAGGGTAGACTGTATATGTTTCAATGGTATTAATATTTTAGACGTGAAATTTAATTAAGAACATCATAGAATCTACATAAACCACGAATCGGTAGCCCTATAGACCGGGTGCATCATAGAAGCTACATAAACCACGAATCGGTAGCCCTAAAGACCGGGTTCACAACTACGCAACTTAATCTGTTCTGTACCTTCACATCTCATTATTTGTCTGCATGACATCTATCATTTTGTGCATTTGGAATGTACGAGTGTCTTGGAATATATGGTATACAAGACACAGTAGCTCTACTGTTGTCGATAGACCTGTTCTTAGACTGATTCTTCTAACATTCTATACCACGCGGGTTGATAAATCCTCATCCGAATCACCACTGATAAATATAGCAAACTATTGAGATATAAAAGTTACGCATTGGCGGAGGCTGTGTCTCCTGAATATCTTGAACAAGGCTGTAAAGAATTGTACAACCTCATTATTCACGATGGTCCGATCCTAGGTCTTCCACAACGCCCCCTATCTGTTTTAATACACGTGTATTAGATTCTGGAGTCGATCCATGGACGTGATTATACAGGCCTAACCTAGGTTGGTAAACATGGACAGCTGCTATATTTAAGCATACTAACTATTCTAAAGAAACGCCTATCATCACATTTGTACGAGCTAAGAGCATGTTGGCACATCGTTAGTGAAAGTATTCTGTGGTATTTCTAACACAATCTCCATCCACAAAACCCGTCAGTTGAACATAAGGCGTCTGTTGAACATAAGGCACTGGGCACTCATAGTGAGGTCATGCTAGTTACTATATATTATTATATACTTTTTAAACCAGTACATACATGATGGCCTTCTATTAAAAAATCAATTCGCATACCGATAAAGACGTCTTTAAAGCCATTATTTAGGACGGAAAAACGTCACTCTTCTCACACTGTATGCGTTGTCATAATATATATTTTATAGGGATAAGGTAGATTGTTGTTTGGTATAAATAAATAAATAAATAAATAAATAACATTTCCGATTATTATAACTAAGCTTGCATAAATCTGAAGTAGCCAAGCTTATTGTAAATGGAAGAAACCCATCAAAATACACCCACCTTGTTCCTCCAATGTTGTGATTTTATCAGACCTCACTAAGGGTTAATTGTGTTACGCGTACATAATCTTCGCGGAAAATATTTTAATTGCACCAAGGTTTTTAAACAATAACATACTGACTCATCCGTTTATTATACATGTCATAACTTTGTAAATTGCCTTGCACAAATATGACATAAATGACATTCATAGTGTAACAAACAAACGTTATATAGCCTTGTGAAATAATGCAATGATTCGGTATTAGCATGTATGAATGGACCCCTACTATTAACCTACCAAGTAACCTAGCCTACGTATATGCTATATGAGTACATGTTATATTTTCACAAATGCCTGTCATAATTTAAATAATATAGCCGAGCGAAGCATGTTCAAAGGTTAAATATGAAATGATTAGGATAAGTATGGAATGCACACAGTAGGTATCATAGGCCTACTGTATAGCCATAATTCAATACTGCTCAGTGTATGTTTAATTTGCAGCCCAATTCTCTCTACACAATTCAACCAATGTTAAACATGAATGCTTATGCTATTTCAATTAAGCAATGAGAAGAGACACAAATAGTGTGCACGACAGCATACTATTAAATTATAATAAGGGTTTATTTTGTGAAGGTTTCATTTAAGCGAATACCGTTTCTCCGGTTTATGCAATGAAGCCTATATTCTTATTTAGATCGAGACCCTGTATACAATTTACGCTCTATTGTTAAAATACTAGGACAAGCATGCTGCATAATGAGGTAATAGCTGCAATTCGATTACAATATGCAGGTATTCTCACTATTCTGACAGTAATTAACATACGAAACAACTTACCAATTACTTAAGCCGTATTGCACGTAATTCCACGTTGGTGCCCGGGTACAAGGGCTCTATCTATAAAACAACAGTCCAAAGACTATCCCAGCTGGGTTACAAGCAGAAGAAATAATAGGATGTGTAGATATCTCTGGGTGTTACCACTATGGTGGGCCTATACTGTTCGCCAGCCTCCAGTAAAAGCAATTCTTTCCGATGCAGTTCGTGTTCAGCAGCAGACTAGATCTCCCTCAATGCGCAGGTCAGTTGTCTCTATGGCAACGCTGCGGAAGACTGCTAACCTAGTATATTAAATTACACGTCCCTTTTCAGGGGTTAGCATCTCTAACTACAGTCCTACTTCACGGAAACTAGACCAAGTTCCAGTAGGTTCCACAAAACATCGGTAACTATTGACAGAAATATTAACTAGTTCACTTAGGGCAGTTGTACAGAGTAAGATAATAAAAATGAAGCAAAAACATAAAATCTTCATTACTCCTTACATTAGGCCTATATTCGCGAAACTTATAGGCCTATAATCTATTATAACACAAATGTATATATATTCCACGTATTACTTGTGGGACGGAGAGATTTTCATGGAATTTTGCCCGTCATTTTTTTTATTTACAGGTAGCAACAACATCACCTATGTATACAGCATAATGGGAATGGCATTAGGTATCCTAGCATCCCACCCGTTAAGTGCAGGCCCTACCTGCACCCAGGGCTTCAAAGAGTGCAGTCCGAAACGCGGAATGGATGAAACAAGTTTCACCGAACAAAAGTAAAGTTTTAATCATCACTGAATAACATATAATTTGAATTTTCTATTTTTGCAAGGAGGCAAATACCAATAATAATAATATATTCATTTTTAACAATATTATGAACGTAGAAATAAGAAATGTATGCACTTTTTAAAGTGTTTGGAGATATACACTTAATCAGAACCGACCAGGAGACGTCCCAAGCAATCAGATTATATGACTCCTATGCAAAATAAATAATCTTATTGGGTAATCTAAGCTTCAACATCATTTCATTACGGTGGTCCATAGACGACATTTTAACATTTTTAGTTTTGATCTTTTTTTTTTTCGTTACATGCAGGTTTATTTCTCAGTAGTAAGGTTTTCACCATGGTGAACTTAACAATGAAACTCAAGAGTTTGCACCTTGGTGGTTAACAAAATGAAACTTTACTGCTAAAACAATTAACGTCTAACCAAAAAAATAAATTCAACACTACAAGTTTTAAAATGTCGTGTATGGGTCACTGTATTTAATCAAGTCAAAGGTAATTGGCATAAAATCGATTATTCACCTAGGTTTAACAATCTAGACATCGCATTTGATTTAGGAGCGCGGGTAAGTTGCAGCATGCCTATTGAAGACACTACAAACTCTAGCATGATATGATGTATATCAGATCAGAGGAAATATATGTAATCAGAGGAACTGATTTAAGGATAAGTCTCTTAGGTGAGCACAAAGACAGGAAGCCACGGTAAAAGCAAACAGAATCACATGTGAATTTTTAGTATATATCTCACATAGTATCTGTTCACTATATATTATAACCTACACCTGCGGGATGTATTAAGTATACCTGAACGGCTTCATGTAGGGAGCCGTTATTGATGCAGTTATGAAACCGTTCCACCCGTTTTTCTTAAACGCCTCTACCTTCTACGGTGGCCCAAATACGACATTACGCATTTTTTTTAACCGTAATTATAATTTCATTACTTTTCACCATGGGTTAAAAATATTTTATCAATCTCAATCTGACTAAGTAGAATCAACAGAAAATGGCGAGATAAACTTAGACGAGGTAAGTTTGCTGTTAAGCTAACTGGAGTGTCAGATGAAGACTCGAGCCATATTAGCCCAGGGCATTCTAGTTCCCGCGAGACTTGCCTTCTCAGAAATCGAGAACAAGCTTTAGGATATATACCAGCCATCCCCCCACAATTTGGGGGAATTTGAAAGCATATCAGTTTGTTACTATGGCACTTTGTGCGCGGATTTATGCCATTATTTTTCTTGTAAAAGTTAACTAAATGTGTTTTTAAAAGAATAAAACAATAAACAGTGCACAGTGGGAATATCAATAATTTGTATTGTATGTATTTGCACTAATCACAAATTGTCTCCCTTGTGCTATTATGGCGCGACGATGGCTTGGGTATATCTTAGAGTCGATATCTCGACGTAGGCAGTAGGATAGATTCTATTTTAGATTGAGCACAGGGGGAGAGAGAGATCACGTGATCTGTACAAATACTTAAATGTATTTTCTTTGAGTATGGCCGGTATTTGTTACAGCGCTCGATATTGGAGATCTCTGAGTAGCCAAATCTCGCGAGATACAGAGTGACCTAACGGTACATATTGATTCAATGTTTTTTTAACTAACAGTAGGGATATGAGGAAAAATTTATATATTAATTTAAAACTACATGTAAAAACTCTATGCAATATATTGACGGCGATGATTTGGCATTCCGTATTTAAGGCAATGCATTGTAATGACCTATTCTTTGCGTTTCGATTACACCAATCAGTTGGTTAGTAAATGCTACAACTTCCCTCAAATATTGTTAATTTACAAAGTGCACAACTGTTAGTTAAGATCAAAAGCGCTGTTTATTATATTTTTTTCTTCCGAAAGATCAATGTCAATGTGGAAAGATGAATGCGCGATCATGCGCCGCAATATGGCTTGTTCCTGGTGTTTTATCAACTTGTTGTCTTAAATAAATGAATGGCTTTATCAGGCGCGAATCTGGATGTATCCTTTGTTAAAGTCACCAATCCGTTTGAGGCACATAAAACACCAAAGCTTCAAAGAGAGACAACAATAAACATAATCCATATAGATATAGTTTGAAAAGCAGGTTTCGAACATACACGCGTGCATTGTTTATAAGACTATATTGTTTAACGTTAAACATATGAGCGTTTTTACTAAAACTTTAGTATAATTGGTATCAGGGCATTTCCCCCCTGGACATCTGCTCCCTGGAGATCTCTCACTCCACATCTGCTCCCTGGAGATCTCTCACTCCACATCTGCTCCCTGGAGATCTCTCACTCCACATCTGCTCCCTGGAGAT